>PVJC01005306.1:0-59652 GCA_004026665.1 Murina feae
TCCCCCCCCCCCAGTTTCTATATCTATTAGTATATATTTTTATTGTAGGTAGTATTACAGATAACTCCCATCCCCCCATCTTTCCCCCATACCTGCCAATCCCTACCAACTCACTCCAGGTCTTCACTACCATATTGCCCACTTCCATTCTTGACTCATGTCTTCTCACTTCCAAAATCTCATCTTATCAATACTAATTCAACTATAGTTTATTTCTCTTCATCCCTATTATTATCAGCTGCACTCAGGCCAATACCATATCCCATTTGGATTATCATATCATCTTGTTATATTTTTTGCCTCATCCTGACTATCTCCTTGAGTTTTCTCAACACTTTAGCCATATTGGTCTTTTTTCAATTCCTCTTATTAGCCATGCTTCCTCCCATCACATGTCTTTTATTCACACTGTCCTCCCTTCCAGGGACAGGTTTTCTCTCCTCATTGTATGGGTAACTCCTGGTCATCCTTTAGATCTCTTATCAAATCTGAAGCTACACTAAATACCTTAAGCTATACGTATGTCATGTCTTTCTTTTCTCACTACACTATGCTCTCTATGAAAGCAGGGACCAATTTGTTCTTATTCATCATGATAATCCTGGTTCTGAGCACCATGCCAGCCACAGAAGAGGCTCCCATAGAGGTATGTCACATGAATGAGTAAAGTAAAGCACAATGGCCTAGGCACAGTCAAATAAAACGCCCTTCAAATATGCCAATTGTGTAGGTACTCACTAGACCAATAAAAATTATATATATATATATATATATATATATATATATATATATATATATATATGAATTCACCTACACATAATGTTGGTCACAGGGTTTTTAAAAAACTGTTTAGGGATTTTTGCAAAATGGGAAAAATGCCAAATAAATAATTTTAAATGTTTGTTTTGCTGAAATGAAAATTATTGCCCACTTTTCATGATCTTGCTAACATTTTCTTTTAATCCTAAAACATCACTTTTAAAAAATGACACTTTCCCTGTAGCAACTTAAATAAGTAGATGTAGCAGAAAGAAAATGATAATTAAAACTATTAACTGAGACATTCTCATTCCTATTCCAAAGCATTTATTCTTAGCCATAACATCTGAGCTTTGACTTTCTGGTTTTAATATCTATTCATATTTAAGAAGAAATGAATAAGCTGAAAAATAGGAATTAGCTCCACATGAATAAAAACAATATAATTTACCTATCACTATCTTACTGCTCTGAGAACAGAGAGTTTAATATCCTCATTCTTATCTATGAAGCTATAGTGTTAACATTGCATGAACACAAACAGTATTTTCATTTCCTATTTTAATAAAGAAATGGGATAGAGAGCACATTCCCTATTACACCATGCAGAGATTTTATTTTTCTAGACAATCCCACCAATTTCAAAGCCAAATGGTATTAGAAATAGATCCTTCCACCTTCCTTCAAACTCCTAAGTTCTGTGCCAGCAGGAGCTGAGGGGGAGACTCTAGGTCAACATTACCACCAGTGAAAAAGTAAAAAGCTTCCATTAAGCTTTTTATTTTGGGGAAAGAGTATCTATAGATCACCATATAATTAATTTTACTGGACTTTTCATTGAACTGACTTTTTTTTCAGGCCATCTGTCTATATATACGTTCTTCTTTGTTGCAGCTGAAACAATAGAAAAGGAGATAAGCAACTCCAAACCTACAACTGACTTTCCTGATTGTCCTTATCACAACCCCCCTTTATCGTACCACACAGTCAGAGGAAGGGAAACTGGAGTGGCAGAATGTTATCACGAAAACTAATTGGATGTTCTCCAGGCACATCCAAGCCTGTGCATTGTATTGCAAGAGATAAAAACATTTTTTCTCAAACTCTACTCAGATGGAAAATATTAACATCAGTTTATAACTTAAAGTTTCTTATTGATATTTTGTTTTCAAAAATAAAGATGACAGCGACTTTTTGCAACAGACTAATCTATAGGCATCAATAAAAACATTTTTAGTTTTACTTTTTAAATGGTCATTAATAGCCAGAACTGGTTTGGCTCAGTGGATAGAGCATCAGCCTGTGGACTGAAGGGTCCCAGGTTCGATTCCGGTCAGGGGCATGTGCCTTGGTTGTGGGCACATCCCCAGTGGGGGGTGTGCGGGAGGCAGCTGATCGATGTTTCTCTCTCATCGATGTTTCTAACTCTCTATCCCTCTCCCTTCCTTTCTGTAAAAAATCAATAAAAGATATTTTAAATAAATAAATAAATAAATAAATAAATAAATAAATAAATAAAATAAATAGTCATTAATAGTACACAAACACAAAAGCAAACAAATTCTAATTCTAAAATGCTCATAAGCCAACATTAATTTATAGAATTTGAATATCTGTGTAATTTTGTTCTTCATAAGTAAATTTGCTTGTTGTTATCAAAGTAGGAATTTTTACCTAAAAGCTAGGTGATAAAATGATGTTAGTTCATTTATGTAGATGGTAACAATTATTCTAATCAAATTACTTATAGAATCTTTTGGGGACTACTTATTACACTTCTAGGCATTACTTTTATACCAAAGTATAATTCTTAGAAAAGTAGTTCAGAGAACACATGGGTATTGGATATGGAAAGCAATACCACAAAGCTCCTAACACCACAAAGATCCCTAGAGAGTGTCAGGCACACACAGCACTTAGCTAGTGTATAGGCTTAAAAATAAGTTTTATTCTGGAGGCCAACCAATCTCCATATTTAGACTCAAGATCTCTTTACAATTTAAAAATTACTGAGGATCCCCAAAATGCCTCTGTCTATATGGGTTATATTGATCATTATTTGCCATTAGGAAATTAAAAGTAATTGATCTTTTAAAACATGCACTTATTAATTTTAAACAATAACAAAATCATTTTATGTGAAAATAAATAATATACTTATATGAAAATAATTGTTTTATGAAACAAAAATGCATTCAATCTGCTGAAATATGTTGCTTTGGTTAAAGCATATGAGAAGAAAATCTGGTCTTATCTTGATACATAGTTGGAAAGCAGGAGTATTTTAATTGCCTTTCATTTAATTGTGGATATTCTACATGAATGGCTATATGAAATGATCTAAAAGTTTATAATGTTTTCTTATATTTTTGAAAAAAGCAAGTCATTGACAAATATGTAGAGCAACTTCTGACTTTTGAAAAATAAATATATAGTTGACTATATGAATATGTAGATATGGGTGTATAGGTATAGAAGAAAGTTCATAAAAAGTAAGTACTATATTATTTAACCTCTATAATATGTATCATGTATTATTGCATAATAGATATTACATATATTATTTATTGTTATTACTAACTATCTATTTAACCTCCATAATAAACTCTGGGGGAGTGTGATTCCAAAAATGACACATGAATTATGTATATATTTTTCTTCTTTGTAGTGAGTGTATATATGTGTGTGTCAATGTGTGTGTTTTCCTTTGTTTTTCAAACTTACAAGTGGGGTGGGAGGAACTGGAGAGGAAGCCAGGCCAGTTTCAGACCTTTCCTGAGCAATACATAATGCCAAAGACAATGGCAAACTTACAGTCTGTAGTAAATATTGTTTTAGTCAAAATTTCATATCTATCAAATCATTTATTCATATGTGAAAACCACACAAAGTTCTCAGATAAGCAAAGTACACAGAAAAATCACCATTCATGTTTTCTTTTGAAAAGTACTTTAAGATATATTCTAGTCAGATAAGAGAGAAAGTTCCAAGTTAGGAAGTGAAGAATAGAGAGGTTGTCATGTGAAAGGATTAGTTACTAAATACATTGTTTGCTATTACAGGATGTTGTACATTTCAAGTAATATTACAGTAACCCAATTACTCAACTTAAGCATATAAAATAGATGTTGGCACAGGCAGAACCTATAGTACTAATCCCTTTTTTTTTTTTTTTTTTGGAACTCTCCGTTGAACTTGTGTTATTGTCAAAAAGTGTGACCAGAAATCAAACTGTAACTCTTCCAACAAATGAAAGTGCATAAAAGAAAATCTAGAAAGAAAAAATGAACATTGCTACCTTCTGGCCTGTGTACCTCATTCTACCTTTGCTTCAGGTTCATCTGTGATACTCTTCTCCTCCCTCTCCTCCTCTTCCCTCCCTCATAGATGGTCCCATGCCCAGGTGTCCGTATTTCTTACAGTTTATCATTAAAGAACCAATGCTTGAAGGAATAGAATAAGTAAATAACACCATTATTGACTATTCATCTAAAAATATGCATTCCAACTTCTAATTCCAAAGAAAAACAGAGATTTGGATACCATGTTTGGTTATTAAACATACGGTCCCCACCTAATTGAAAGAGAAGCATATAAAAGGTAAAGAAACTTTATTATCTGACTCATTAAAATGTATAGATGGAATGTCAAGTACTGAATCATATAAGTTGTTCATTTACTCAAAAATATTTATTGAACACTGCTGGGGACCAAGAACTGTGCTTCATGCTGGAGATATGATGGTGAGTAAAATAGACATGTGCCATGCCCTCCTAGAATTCTTTGTCATATTTTTCATAGATAAAAGAATGAATAAAGACAACAAATATACTTGCAGAATATTCTCTTGAGATATAGCATGCATTAACAACTCTTCTTTAAATAAAAAGCCAACAGAACAAAACTTTCACTGAATTCACAGTCAATCTGTTTATAACAATAAATATAGAGTTTGAATAGTTGGTCTGAAATTTTCTGCATATGCATAAAAATATTCATTAAATGTTTTAGTTATGAACTTAACTGAATATTAACATAGTGAAAATATGAACTAAAGTAAATTGGAAGGATTATTGCAAATTTTGACCACTTGGTAAACACTTAAGAGAGAAGCAATAAGCAAAATTAATTTATTTTTCCTAAAATTTTATTTTTTGGAAGATTATATTTAACTTGGTTCCATTAAAATGTTATTGTTTCTGCATACCCTTTATAGAAATTGATTTAAAAACAATGCCTGGTCAGCAAGGCTCAGTGGTTGAGCGTCAACCTGTGAACCAGGAGGCCACAGTTTGATTCCCAGTCAGGGCACAAGCCCTGGGTTGTGGGCTTGTCCCAGACTGAGGCCAAATTCTCTGAGCTACTCAGGGCAGCTAGAGGAATCAGACCAAAGCACTGAGCTTTTTTGAAAGGCTACTGTACATTAACTTATATGAAACCTGTGTCTCTCTGTGAGGCTCTCTGCATTTATCCTGGTTATATACTTGCATGGATTCTGTTAGTTCTGGGCTGTGAAAAACAAATGCTGCATGGTACATAAGGTTTCTTATATATTGAGTAGAGATGAAGAGAAGCAAAGCTCAGTAAGGAGATCCAGATGGCCTTAGGTATAAAACCAGACTAAATCTGCACCCAACTCTGCAAGTCAGAGGTGAAGAGGTGACAGTAACTCTATAAAGCTGATATGGCAAAAACAGTCATATGGTCAAAGAAGGAGAATTACAGGATGTTAATCCCCAAGAGCTGGGCAGGAGAACTACATTTTGGTAGACAAGAAAAGGAAAGCTGAATCCTGTTTGAGCAGCTCTAACAGGAAGATCCAAAGTCCCTATTTTCCCCTATGGTCCTCAACTTCCTGAATGAATGAAACAATGGCAGGAGCGCACATCTTCTCATTCTGCTTAAGTTACTAGTGCCTAAATAACCAGGAAGGACAGCTAAGAAAAATATACCACTCTATTTTTAGAGAGACTGTAGGATTAAGTAGCTCTATACCAAATCAAGAATGAATAAACAGAAATTATTCATATAACTAAACAAAAAAACAATATATGTGAATTTATATATAACTAGGGGCCCGGTGCACAAAAATTTGTGCACTGGGGTGGTCGGGGAGGGGTGTCCCTCAGCCAGGCCTGTGCCCTCTCACAGCTTGGGACCCCTCTGGGGATGGCCACCTGCTGGTGTGCCTGGCCAGCCTGGGTGAGGGGCCAATGTCTGTTTGCAGGCTGGCCACAGCTCCCACTGACCCTCTGGGTCACTGCCTGGGAAGCAATGGAGTGGCGCTGGCCACCCCATAGGCTTCCCAGGAGGGGGCATGGGGTCCCCCCACCCCCAGGCTTCTCCGCCTGGGAGGTCATTCCAGTGTTGCTGGCCACCAGATCGGCCTCCTGGCAGGGGGCTTGCGGGGTCCCGCTTGCCCCGGGAGGCCGTTCGGGCTGTGATCGGCCTCCTGGCAGGGGGCTTGCGGGGTCCCACTTGCCCCAGGAGGCCGTTGGGGCTGCGATCGACCTCCCAGCAGGGGGCTTGCGGGGTTCCGCTTTCCCCCGAGGCCGTTCGGGCTGCGATCGGCCTCCCGGCAGGGGGCTTGCGGGGTCCCGCTTGCCCCGGGAGGCCGTTTGGGCTGCGATCGGCCTCCCGGCAGTGGGCTTGCGGGGTCCCGCTTGCCCCGGGAGGCCGTTCCAGCTGCGATCGGCCTCCCGCCAGGGGGCTTGCAGGGTCCCGCTTGCCCCAGGAGGCCGTTGGGTCCCAATCGGCCTCCCGGCAGGGGGCTTGCGGGGTCCCGCTTGCCCCGGGAGGCCGTTCGGGTCCCGATCATCCTCCCGCCAGGGGGCTTGCGGGGTCCCGCTTGCCCTGGGAGGCCGTTTGGGTCCCAATCATCCTCCCGGCAGAGGGCTTGCGGGGTCCCGCTTGCCCCGGGAGGCCGTTCGGGCTGCGATTGGCCTCCTGGCAGGAGGCTTGCGGGTCCCGCCAGGCTGGTCCCCGCTTCCCCCATAGCTTCTCCACGGGGGAAGGCATCTGGCGGCCCAGGGCCCCAGATACCTTCCCAGGACCCAGTCTCCCAAGATGGCGGAGCCCAGGGCTGCGGCCTCCACCATCTTGGCTGTAATTTGCATACAGTCACTCTGATTGGCTGGTGGGCGTGGCTTAGGCCGTCCCGAAGAAACGGTTAATTTTAATATTTTGCTTTTATTAGTTTAGATATGCTAAAAAATTTAAAGAACCTCCTTATTAAACTTTATATCAGAAAATAATGAAATCATAAGGATAAACTTTTTTGCATTCTTAAATGATGGCAAGAGCTGATAACTAGAGAGCCAGGTCAAGGTGATGTCTTACAGGATGAGATATAGGTCTTAAATTTACAGCTAATATTTAGTGCTGTCTCACTCATTATCAGAATGAATGGATCTGGGAATAAGAGTAGACATAGGAGTAATTCCTCTCACAATTACATCTAATAATCCTCACAAAGAACTTGGAGCTTGATGCATTTGGAAGCTCTAGGGTCCACAGGAAAAGTGATCCTACTAGGAAGGAGAGTTATCTTAAATAATAAAAGTCTAATATTGAAATTAACCATTTCTCCGGGATGGGGTAAGCCACGTCCACCAGCCAATCAGAGTGGCTGTATGCAAATTAGCCCAGCCAACATGGAGGCCGCCACTCACGGACCTGAGTAAACGGCAGCTTTCATTGCAGCAGGAGTGAAAGTGAAACTGCCGCCCGCTCCGCTTAAACAGGCTCAAGGCAAAACACATGTTTGTAGCAAAATAACAATCATAGAATCTTCGGGAGCTGAAGGAAACAGCAGGCCTGGCCTCACCACTAAGTAACATTGTTTCATTATAGAAGCACGGGTGAAGCAGAGAGGAGACTTTGTTAGTAGGAGGCCTCGCCTTAAAGGAACAGCATCAATTATAGAAGATAAACAAACCCCAGAAACCTGCGTCCAGCCAGCCTTGCTGGGACATTGGGTCAATGGGAGCTGTGGGCAGCCTTAAAGCTCATCACCCAGGCTGGTTAGGCACGCCAGCAGGTGGACATCCCCAGAAGGGTCCCAGACTGTAAGAGGGCACAGGCCGGGCTGAGGGACCTCCCAAGTGCACAGAGCGGCTGCAGGGCGGAACAGTGCAGGACCCAGGACCAGTGAGTGGGAAAGAGGCGGCAGGGTTGGCGGCCTGCTTGGTGGCTGCCCAGGTGCTTTGTGGGGCACCAGGGAGCGGGAAAGAGGCGGCGGGGGGTCTCGGCCTGCTTGCTTGGCAGCTTCCCAGGCCCCTTGCAGGGCACTGGGGAGCAGGAAAGTAAGGCTGCAGGGGCCGGGGTCCTGCTTGGCGGCTCCCCAGACCCCTTGGCAGCACTGGGGAGTGGGAAAGGAAAGCAACAGGGGACCAGTGAGTGGGAAAGAGTCGGCGGCCTGCTTGGCGGCTCCCCAGGCCCTTTGGGGAGCACTGGGGAGCGGGAAAGCAAGCTCTTGGGGGCTGGGGGCCTGCTTGGCAGCTCCCAGGTCCCTTCCAGGGATCAGGGAGCAGGAAAAGGCTGGCCTGACCACAAGGCGGGGTTTTCCCTGCTTCCTGGTGGCTGGAGGAAGATGGGCAGTTGGCAAGCTTGGGAGGCAGGCAGCACCCAGCCCTGGCCACAGCTCAAAAAAGAGAACAACATGCAGGGGAGGGAAGGAGTCTGAGAGATCAACATAGAGGGGGTGCCTGCTCCAAGCCTGGGGGCAGGCCCCCAGCAGGTAGACACACACATGAGGACTGCTCTGAGCCTCAGATGCGGCTGGGGGCAGGTCCCCAGTGGCGACACACACACACACACACACACACACACACAAAAGGCGCCTGGCAGACTGGGGCCATCATAGGACATCCACTGAGGGGTTCCAGACTGTGAGAGGGGGCAGGCTGGGCTGAGGGACACCCTCCACCCCCCCTGCCCACCCCCCCGTGCATGAATTTTGTGCACCGGGCCCCTAGTGAGAAATAAAATAGAAATAGAATATTCCCAGATCATTGGGTTCCTCATGCCACCAAATCAGGAGTCTGAGGGGCTGGTCAAGATTATTGACCCTGACAAGGACGAAATTGGGTTATTGCCACACAATGGAGGACTCTGTGTGAAACCCAGGAATTCAATGAGTCAACCTCCAAGCATCTACTTGTCCAATAGTAGCAGTCAATGGGAAACTGCAGTGATCTAACAAAAATAAGACCACTGAGGACTCAAATTCTACTTGAATGAAATATTGGGTCACCAACTGGATAAAAAACATCATCCAACTGAGGTTGTGGCAGAATAAGGGGAACATGATTGGAGAAGACTGCTATGATTAGCAGTGTGACCTGATACTAAATCAGGAAATTTAGCAGCTACATTTCATGTCACTAAATTGTCTCTCTAACACTCTTACTCTTTCTTTTTTCTTCCTGCTATCTTATATGAAGCACATCAGTGGCAGCTAATGTGTTAGGTAAGAGTATGACCATAATGCCATCAACCCTAATAATGTAACTGATGGAATTTCTTGTATTCCCTTTGTTGAGTTTCAATGAGAGGAAGAAAAAAATGTGGAGACTGAGGTGCAAAAGGGACCAGTTGTGTTGGGTATCTTCCCATGCACTTCATATTTGTTCTACACCCTTGCTAGCCTGATATGTATGGACAATACCAAAGGGCTCTCTTTACTGTGGATTACAGTTGGATTTGGCGAATGGAGAGACACAGCATGAGTTAAAGAACAGCAGGAGTTAGGGTGTCTATTTTCCTTTCTCCCTCCTGTGTCCATAATTAAAGCTCATTGCTTCTCTTTCCTTCAGATCTAGGGATAGTAACAACTCTATTGTTATTAGCCCAAGACACCAACCTACACCATTGGAAATTACCTTTTATTAAATCCTTGAATTATCTTAGATGAGTGTGTCATGTATTTTCAGCTAGGACCCTGTCTAATACAAGTTGATATAACACAATCTAATATACTTTTATTTACCTAGAACAACACATAGTTTTAAATTACCTAGACTGGGAAATTGAATATTACTCTGGATTTGGAGTAGGCTTGGGAGAATTCATGAATGCAGGAAAGCTCAAGTAAGATTTAGATTTACTGGAATGGCCTTTGATATTTTTCCATTTGATTTCCTGTTTTAAGTATTAGACAGAAACAACCTGAATGAGGAATCCAGACTGACTTAATTTTAAGGATCCCCTTAAGGAAAAGCTGGCAGACTCTAAGTAGAGAGCCACAGCTTAATCTCAACATGAGTCCCAGAGAGAACATGAATCAATAGAATCATTGTTATACATAGAATTGTGTCTCCCAAAAAGATATGCTGAAGATATAACTTCCAGTACCTCAGAATAGGATCTTATTTGGAAACAGGGTCTTTTCATAGTTCAAATCAAGTTCAAATAAGTAATAATGGTAGGCCCTAATCCAATCTGACTGGAATCCTTGTAAAATTTGGGGAAATTTGGACAAAGACAGGAAGGAGGATGCGAAGAGACCCAGGAGGAATGTCATGTGCAGACAGACAATAGGAATGGTGCAGGTATAAGGCAGAGAATGCCTGTGGCTACCAAAAACTGGGAGACAAGGAAGGATTCCCCTACAGGCTTCAGAAGGACAATGGTCCTGCCAGCATCTTGATTTTAGACTTCTGACCCCCAAAACTATGAGACAAGAAACATAAATTTCACCCAGTTTGTGGTACTTTGTTATGGCAATTTTAGGAAACTAAACCAATTACATTTCATTTTCTTAGTAGGAGTTCTAAAAAGAAAAAAAGCCCTGAATTTTAGTTAATAAACCACCCAGAACTAGATCTGGGTTTCTCAGCCCACCTCTCAAATCCCTTACTAACAGATGTGGTCCTGATGTTCTGAGAAGTTACAAATGTCTAGTCACATCCACAGGCGCAGAGAGATGTAGAAGTACCATTTGCACTGGATACCCTTGCTCGTAAGCCCAATACCTTCTCTACTGCAGTGTGGAGTTTACCTTGGCTCTAACCACTTACTTAGTGGCTCTGTGACTTGAACAGTGACAAACAGTCAGAACCTCAGAATTCTATTTGCAGAGTAGGATAGGAATACTTCTTAACTGTGACAATTTACTAGTCATTACACATAGAGTGCATGAAACCATAGATGGCACGTGGTAATTGTTCAACAAATGTGACCTGCTATGAAAGATATCCCAGGCTGACTCCAGGTTGATTTTGGATGCTGTTTCTGATTGTCCTGCAGATCTACAGGGAAGCAGAGAGACCACCAAATAAGTGAACTCCTCCCTTATGAGGAAGCTGTGGAGTAGAGGACACGTGGAAGTGAACATCTTTCCTATTTACTTCAGAATATATTTGGGAGCAAGAATCCCTACAATTTCATGTTCACTATTTTATTGAGGTTAACACCAGTGATATTGATGAGAATGAATTTTCAGATGTTAATACTAATGTGACAGGGTATAAAAATCAACATTTCTACCTCAATTTCAGCTGTGATCTCAAGACAAAATAGAAGGCAATAGTCCCACACTCCAAGAAAAGGTGCCAGATCACTTAGCATGACTTTTGAAAAAAGGGAATAAAAATGATTTGTTGTTTGAGGTATCGCTTTTGTTTTTAACCTACAGTCTAATACCTAACATAAGGGTATAAAAAGTTGATTTGGATTCTTTTTTTGTATTAAATCCCTCAGTTTAACATATTCTGTTATGACACTCTACGTTTGATACAGAGAGAGTAGAGCAAACTTCTCAGTAGCCAATTTTCCCTTTTAGTTAAGTGTTGGGGAGATAGCAGTGATCAGAATAGAAAAGAAGTCTTCATTCTCCAAAGCTAACATCTGGTGAAAGGGAAAGACAAGGTAACAAGATGGATGAATAAAATATTTACAGTGATACGTCTGATCATGCTGAGAAGAAAAATAAAGCAGGAAAGGCAAATTGTGTGTGGAGTGTGTGTGTGTGTGTGTGTGTGTGTGTGTGTTTTGGAGGTATGCGCCAATTTTGTGTAAGAAGGGAGGAAAGGCCACAGTGAGCTGGAGAGATCTGGTAGAGGACTGAAAGGAAGTGAGGAGACAAACTACATAGGTTTCTCGCAGAAAGACATTCAGAACAGAGGAAACAGTGATTGTGCCTTCCTGGGGCAAGAGTGTTTGCTGAAGACTAGAGAAGAGGCCGCTGTAACTAGGACAGAGAAATAGGTGGACAGTAATAGATGAGGTCACACAGGTAACTGTGGCTGGGCTAGGGGAGTGATTTGAGGTTATAGTTTCTTCTTGTAATAATTTATATTCCCCAAAAGCATACATGCACAAAGTTCCTTACTTCACTACCTACAGTACATTCCAAAGGGTAGGTCATGTTTATGCAGTTGTACTTTCTATCTGTAATCATTTAGAGTCTCCAAAGTTGTATAATGTCCTTTACCTTACTGCCCACAGTGAATTCCCGGTTTGCATAGATCCATGTAACTGGTTCTGTGATTTTTCTTTTCTGGGTTTCTGAAGGAAAGTTACCACTCTTCATGAATTATTTGTGATATTGAGGGAGAACTTGAGGAAATCATTTAAAGGTCCTTTTATTTGAACATCCAGTAACTTTGAAGTTAAACCTTTGGTAATTTCAATCTACTTATCCTTGCCTCCCTGTTGTCTTTATTAAGACAGCCATCTCAACTGATCAAACTAACAGAAAATTGAGGAGTTCAATAAAATACATACTAATAATGCGTATTTTATGACTATAAAAAGCATGAGGTATTTGTAACGTCTTATTTATTAAGAAAATAGACCTTTCAATATAAGAGAACATTTCCAAAGAAGACAGGTAAGGACCAGATAAGTTGAACAAGCCGTTGTATGACTGGTGTAGCCAAAAGTTCCAATTAGTAAGAACAAGAAAAATATATCAAGAAATTGAGTAGCTGCAAGGGAGCCCCTGAAGGGGGAAACATTTTACAAGCATTTACTGAAAATTGGAAGTAGGAGCATATAGACTAGAAGAAATACAACAGAATCTTTAAATGTATCCAGAAGCCAAGGCGAAAAAAGAAAAAGGCCAGAGTTTTTATTAGACCTGACCAAAGGCATTAAGGTAATATACCTTACTGAGTATTAGAACTCATCTTAGTATTGACGATGCGATGTTGAGAATGCACCTGCTTATTTTGAATATATGCAAACCTCTAAATATAGATTTAAAATGGGCAAAATAATAGCTGGTTGCAAATGTGATTAAAGAATTTGTCAACAATTATTTGGAAAACTGTAGTAAATTAGAGGTATGACAGATCTCTGGACAAAAGAAAACATGGCCTCAACTAATAGGCATGCTGCTGGTTCAGTTTAAATCAGGATTTATCTTTGCGCCACATTATTCATTTTATGCTGTTCTTATACCATATCTGTCACATTGTTCTTTGTCACATAAGCCTGCTCTATGATGGATAGATGGGTCCTTCTTCAAAAGTTCTTAATTACTAGTTGCCAAAAATGGTGACTCTGTGTCCCCAAACACATACTAGTATAGCACATATTTTAAAAGACAGGAGGGGGGTTCATCTACTTAAAAGAGATTTTTTCCTTTGATGTTCTTAAGTAAATATCTGCTGCCTGTAACTTCTCTCCCCAGGGGCGATTTCTCTTTCTACGTCTGCAGGCTTCTCTTCTATGTACTCTCCTCCCTCTTTGGCTCTCATTCTCTACTGGCTCTCATTCTCCCTCTGGGCTTCACATTCCTCTCCTTTTTATTGAAGAGAGTCAATTCCAGCTTTGAGTCTAAGCTCAATATGATCCCTCCAATGAGCAGTGCAGAGAGCTTCGCATATCCTAAGGACAACTAACAGATACACTCTCCAACTGGGCCATCCCTAGGGTGCAAGAGGCCCTTGGCAAATCATTTTGTGGACCCCACGTCCTATATTGGCAATTTGAGTTTTTCAATGTAATACAGAATTCATGGGCTCATGTCAGGTATAGTGATTTTTCAATGAAAAGATGAAATAGAAGGTAGTGATATATGCTGTTTGTTTTCCAATTATGCATGTGAATTTTCTTCTTAGTGTCCAAGCACCATCTCTTCTTGCCCAGGTTTAGGACTTATAAATGCATGTTTTTTATTGCCACATGCATCATGCCTGGCAATTCTCACATCACCCACTGTGAGAAAAAGGTAGCAATGCTATTATCACTCACAATGCCATGCCTCTTCAGAATCTATTTGTATTGGGGGAAAAGTAGGATATCTTGCCTCTGCAAATCCCTAATTTCATTTATTTAATGCTGGTTATATCATTACTCCTGGCTCTACATTATCTATCATGCTGCCCATGAATACTGGCTTCACTGAATAAAAAGTTTTTATTTCACTTCACTGACAATGTCCACAAATGCAAGTCTTCCATAGAAGATGCAGGAAAATGCAAATGATCATTTATTTTCTGGTCATTTAAAGTGTACTGTTGAGAAAAGTGTGACATAAATATAGAACAACATCCTCCAACCCCATGTCTTTTTTTTGAGCTCACAGCATTCCTAGAATGTGATCCTTTTCAGGTTGACCTCACCCTTGCTTTCCACACATTACCACCAATGAGGGGAATAAAGGGAGCACATGACATCACCACGTCAATTTGAAGTAAGGGGATGTCATGCAGAAGGATCCCTTTGCACTGCAGAGCAAATCTTAAAATACCTGTGGGGATATAGGCACAGCATCTCCAAGGGCAGCTCAGCATGGTGCCTGTGGAGGAAATGGAGCAACTTCTTGGATGCAGGAGATCATGGGTAAAGGACACCTGCCTCCAACTCCTCAGATGTTGCAGACTGGAGGTAACAACCACTATGTGGACAGGCAAGAGCCAAAACATGGGTCCCTATAAATGCTCACACCCACAAGACAGTGGTGGGACATAGATGAACTCCTCCTATGCCCAACATGTGTGAAAGTTACCCAGAATGCTAATATGAGTGCCATTTTGACAGTCTCATCTTGTGAGAGCTCTCACAAGAAATACATATGGGCAAAGGATCTAAATAGATACTTTTCAAAAGAGGACATACAGAAGGCCCAGAAACATGAAAACATGCTTAAAGTCACTAATCATCCAAGAGATGCAAATCAAAACAACGAGGTATCATCTCACACCTGTAAGAATGGCTGTCATCAACAAATCAACAAACGACAAGCACTGGAGAGGATGTGGAGAAAAAGGAACCCTCGTGCACTGCTGGTGGGAATGCAGACTGGTGCAGCCACTGTGGAAAACAGTATGGAGTTTCCTCAAAAAGTTAAAAATGGAACTCCCATTTGACCCAGTGATCCTACTTCTAGGAATATATCCCAAGAATCCAGAAACTCCAATCAGAACAAATCCCTATGTTCATAGCAGCCCAATTTACAATAGCTAAGATTTGGAAACGGCCTAAGTGACCATCAGCAGATGAGTGGATTAAAAAACTTTGGTACATCTACACAATGGAATACTATGCTGCTGTTAAAAAAGGAATTCTTACCATTTGCAACAGCATGGATGGAACTGGAGAGCCTTATGCTAAGCAAAATAAGCCAGGCAGAGAAAGATAAATATTACATAATCTCATTCATATGTGGGATATAATGATCAACATAATTTGATGAATAAGAATAGATCCAGAGACAAATGGTAGGGGAGAGGGGGTGACGAGAACAACCAAAGGACTTGTATGCATGCATATTAGCATAACCAATGACACAGACACTGGGGCAGTGGGGGCTTGCCCGGGGTGGGAATGGCTGGGTGGGGGGGGTCAATCAGGAAAAAAGGAGACATATGTAAAACTTTAGACAATAAAAAGAAGATAAAAAAAGAAATACATAGTTGACAACCAGCAATAGTGACAGGCCCCAGTCATATGAGTTCAGCAAGGAGTCCAGGGATGACCCCATAGGTACAAATTCCACAATTATATCTGGACAATCTGTTCCATGAGATAGAGAGCTGCAGATATTCCAAATGGGAGAAAATGAGACTGGGGCCCACCTTGTCCCAATCTAGGCCCAGGGAACCCTGAACAGATGGCACTCAAAGCCCCAGGGGCAGCTTCAAGCATCAGAGAGGGATTGAGAACTTTTCAAAAAAGGCACAGGGCACCTCAAGGCATGAGGCCAGGACAGAGGCCCCACTTGCCCATCTGAGTGTAGAACTAATTCCAGAGACAGCAGCTCATACTTTTAAATATGCCATTCCCAGAGTCATGCAGTGGACACAGACATATATATCTTCTAGTTTACATTAAACCAAACTAACTTTAATTAAATATGTCAGTATTTCATGACACTCCACAAAATGGCAAGATGTTTCACAATCCTAACAAATATGAAAAATCATTATTATTTGGGCTCACTTACTATTTACATTATTATCGATGGTACCAAAGTCAAGTAGGATATCAGTCACCTGCCATTTGACCTCCTCCTTCATTCCCCACCACTCACCCTCTGCCGCTGGGTCCCAAAATACATAGTGGCCCCTCTGACTGCACTGCTCCCCTCAGCCCTCAGTGAAAACTTCCCAAGCACATGACCAAAATCCCCAAACCTGGACAGCTCTGAGAGTGTTCATTTTGCTCATTTCAACACCTATGGGGCAATGATACAGCAGACATTTTATTATATTATGAACATTACACACTAGGTTTCAAAACCAAGAGAATCCTGAAGAGCATTGACTCTGACTGCAGTGATGGAATAAACAAAAAGGCAGCTGTGATCACTCCACTGTAATGCTATTAATCACCAGGATAAAATAGGAGACAACCAAGACTATTGCAGAAGCACTAAATGAACTTCCTCCACCACTGTCACACAGGAGGAAATGATTCATCATACTGAAGCCGGAAGCTCATTTTCCACATGAAAAATGAACTTAAGTGTAATTTAATGAAACCACAGGTACATTTCCATAATGTTTGGGGATTTATTAAAAAAAATCAAGAGCTTCCTGGCTAACTGGTGATCATAAAGAGTAGTACTGCCCTAAATAAAGTTCATTTAAAAGAGATATTGTTGAGCTTCCCTGGCATAGATTCCATATATGCCCCTGATTGGGTAAAGAAACAATTTTGCCCAGGTGTGTGTGTGTGTGTGTGTGTGTGTGAATATGTATGTGTGTGTGTGTGTGTTCTTTTTGTTCCTGGTGACTTTCTATCTCCTAAAGACATAGTAATGATGATCTCCATTATCTCAAAACTTTATACCAGCCCTGACCGGTTTGGCTCAGTGGATAGAGTGTTGGTTGTTTAGTTGTTCCACTGTTCCAGCGGTTCTCTACCTATGGGCTGCGACCCCTTCAGGGGTGGAATGACCCCTTTCACAGGGGTCACTTAAATACATCCTGAATATCAGATATTTACATTATGATTCATAACAGTAGCAAAATTACAGTTATGAAGTAGCAATGAAAATAATTTTATGGTTGGGGGTCACCACAACACGAGGAACTGTATTAAAGGGTTGACACATTACAAAGGTTGAGAACCACTGCACTGTTCAGTCTGTTTGCATATTAGCCTTTTATTAGATAAGATAAGATGTGTGCATCAAAGGTTTAGCTTTCACCAGGCTAGGGAAATTCAATAGATTAAACCCTCCTTTTTATAGCTTTACAATTCCATTGCAGTACTGTTTTTTTGAGCTAAAGGCTAAGGGTGCAGAGCAGCTTTATAACAACATAAACCGCTGGCTACAGCAGGGCCAGCCTCTCTTCCTCTTTTCAGTTAAATCTGTCTGATGAACTCGAGCCTCTACCACTTAATAACTCTGTGACTTTGGGCAAACCAATGCACCTCCCTGAGCTTCATTTTTCAGCACTAATGCAGGAGTGATAACAGTACCTATCACTGGAGGTTAAGTGAGATAATGCATGTCAAACATGTGGCGAAGTGCCTTGCACAATGAAGGCTCAATGAATACTAATAATGTTGTTATTCCCAGTTCATTATTGATTCATATGGCTCTTCCCACCTGGAAGTCTTTCCTTCTTCTCAATGATCTCCCTCAATGTTCCCGCTCCTTCCAGGACAGGTAAAGTCTTACTTCCTCCAGGCTCTTTGGTTTGTCTCTTCTCTGAACACCTGGTCCACACATGCTAATGAACAGTCCCATAGGTTTAAGTACTCATTTCATCGGCAGCATGGTGTCCCCAGAGCATGTTGGCATTGCTGAAGAAACACTATCCCAGGCACTGGTGCTGGCTACTCCCATGTAAGCTGCAACATTCACTGTTTAGTAGAAAAAGATGAGGCACTCAAAGCATTACCAGAGAAGTCATAGTGAGTTAAAAAGGAATGGATAGGAAACAGACTGCCTTCCTTAAGCTTCATGAAAATAGCTCCTTGGGTTCTGAGTTGTCACAGAGTGTAGGTGCAAAAGTGACCTGGTTAGAAAATCTCTAGTGCGCCCTGGGTCTGATTCTCTCTGCTGCTGTTAAACAAGCTTTTCAGTATGCTTAGTCATGCCCTGGACTCTCCTATAGAAATAAAGCCAGAAATTAAATTCCCTTCTTGGCTCTATGTGCTCATGCTTTCTATTCCCACTGTTTCTATGGCTGAATGTCTACCATTGTGAAGGGCACAGAGCCCCCCCCCCCGCCAACCTTCTTAAAAGCAGAGAAGGCAATGAAAGACCACTATCAAGCAAGAGTCATCTGCCCCTCTTCCTACATAATTTCTCATACCCATGGCAACAGATGGCAATTTTATGATGAACTGAACAAATTGGTGCATAATTGTCCAGGGAAGCAAAAGATAAGAACATGTCCTCATATCTCTAATTCAAGAATGATTTTTAAGAAGCATAAATTAATTGACAGTTGTTTGAGACCAGTCTTCTAGAACTTGCCAAAGAATGACAAATGAAGTCCAAGTAGAAGTTTACCAAATTTGAATGACAGGGAAATATCATCTCTAGATTTGAATTACCCAATGCTGTTTTAAGTTTCAAAGTGGGCCTGGAAAACATGTTTACAATCATCAGCAATGTTTGCATGAAGTATTTGCCTTCTACAGTATTTGCTTATGTAGGTAAATAACAACTCTCTTCTGACACAATTAATTTCCTAGTGAACCTTTTCTCATATATTATATGAGCCAAATGTCAACTGAATCCTGATCAAATGATCAAATTAATATTCATGGAGATAAAGAAAATAATTTTTTACATTTAAATTTTCATAATTCTTTTAAAAATTGAAATACAATAATGACTCCTCATAATTTTGGGGTTACTTTGATCAGGTAATCAAAAAACTTCCACTTGGTGAATAATTCTTTCTTTGTCTCTTTGACCACAGAGGTCAACCATTGTTTTGTTTTCCTGATATGTATTCTCCCTTCCTCTGACAATGACCTTCTGGTTTTCCTGTGGGGATTCACCTCTCTTTCTCTCTCATTCTATGTGACTCAAGGGAGCTTGACCTTCCATCTGGGCTCCTGGGTAAGCATTTCACAGCCACTTCACTTGGAAGGAACTGGAACCACTCAGACTGTACCTCATCTCTTATCTCTTCTATTTTCTACTTTCTGCTTCATTCTTCTCAGTGTCTACAGATCTGCATCCTCCATCCCTATATTCACAGGGAAGAATACAGTGCCCAGGCACCACAGCTCCCAAGTTCTGTTGCTAGAGTGTCATTCTCATACACTGTCAAACACTTGCAGTTGGGTTCTAGGTCTGCTGCTCTCTGGTTACTGCTAAGCAAGTGTGTCCAATTATGCTTTGTCTGTCCTGAACTCTCCTATAAAAATAAAGCCAGATATCTTTATATACCGATTTCAAAAGACCAAGAGGTTCCAGCAAGCACATATTTATCTACTCCTGGACCAAGCAGCTATTGCCCAAATGTTGGAGCTTGTATTAGCTCAAAGTTGATTGGCCCATTCCTCATAACTCTGAAATTGAACACCAAGAGAAAGCACATTATTCAGCTTGGCAATAACCCAAAAGTGGTCTGTTATTATCTCTTTATTCCCTTTTAGTCAAAATGTGTGTTTTCTCCCAAATCACCCAGAATGGTTATCTCTCGAGTGATAGATAGACTACCATGACTCAAACGAGGTGGAAAAACTTTGGAAATCTGGATAGTGACATCTGTGACAAAGAGAATCTGACACTTCCATAGCAACAATGGCATTGGTGTCATCTTCCATAAAGGCTGATGAAAATTATCTAAGTGATTAGGTAGGATTTTCACAGGGCTTTTTCATCAGACTTATATATTCAGATGCCTTCATACAGGTTTTTGGATGTCTCCTGGAACATCAAAAATTTTGTCCACATTTTGCTACTCAGAAGTATGTATTTAACAAACTTAACCATATGGAATAGTCACTATGGCTAGTGAATTTACTGCAACCCTGACAAGTTACTAAATTGCTTCAGAGCAAAGAGATACCCAGCATGAGGAAGGAGAATTAGAATTTCTCTGCATCATGCTATTAGTTGATAGAATACAGGCAGACCTTGAATGATTTTTATGCTATGTATGTTCCACTAACCTTGTGAATAGAAAAATACTTTATGACATAATTTAGCAAACATCTCCTCTGAATCCTAGCCACTTGTTCAGTTGTTAGTTCTGTGTTATGTTGGAACGTCTTTTGATTGACTGAGGTTGTTTATGTGATCTGTGTTTTGACTTCCTCTTCTTGGCTTCATCAGAGCCGATGGGTACCTGGACACTCAATGGATATTGTTTGGGCGACTGATTGTAAAACCAACAGTGATGTTGTAGCTGAAGACACTAGATTAGCAAGAAACAGTTGGTTTCCAATATCCAGAGTCATCCAAATGATCATTTTGTTTTATGGTCCTGGAGGGGAGACATGTTTCAATTGTTCATTTTACTTTCTCAGCTGTAGTCCTAGAACCGTAACAGTACCTGGCACAGACAGGCGACTGCACAAGCATTTGTTAAATGAGCAAATAAATTCCACCAATGTAGTCCAAGTCAACAGGAGGGGTCTGAGTCAACTTAGCTTTTCACACACGGAACTATCATTCTTCATATCTGCTTTTAATCTAAATAACTATAGAGAAACTGAAAGAAAAATACACATATGTTAAAGGTTTGGAAAAGGGACTTTTGAGAAAAGGCTTGGTTGGCTGAAGTTGTGGGTTGTCACTATCTGGTTGCCTATGATACCTTCACATAAAGTATAAAATTATGCACTGCTACTTTAATTTATTTTAACTTGGATGCTAAGGCTAAGACCTGGCTTTGTTAATCTCCTCATTTATATGAAGAATCATTATATAAAATATTTTAGGCAGTTGCCAGTCATTCTGAATGAGAAGAAATGTGGAATCTAAAGAACAAAATAAAGAAGAAAAAACAGAAATGACTCATAGATACAGAGAACAGCTGATGGTTACCAGATGGGAAGAAGAGGGGGCTGAGTTTAAAAGTTGAAGGGATTGAGTGCATATTGGTAGTTATAAAATAGTCACAGGGATGTAAAGTACTGCATAGAGAATATAGTCAATAATATTGTAATAACTGTGTATGGTGCCAGACGGGTACTAGTAACATAGGGGACATCACTTTGTAAATTTATATAATTGTCTGACCACTATATTCTACACCTGAAACTAATATAAAATAACATTGACTGTCAAAATATATAAATAAATAAAATATTGCCTTAAAATAAAAAAGAAGTGACTTAAGGTATAGTAAGAAGTTTGACTAGACATGAAAAAGAACTTCAAACTAGTTAAATATTGAAAGTCTCCCAAATAAGAAAAATAAAATGATCCTAGTTACAGATCTTTAAAGCAAAAAAGCAACTTTTTTTCAAGTTTTACAACATCCCCAGGGGAGACCTGCTTTCAATGATTTCATGAGATTCCTTTCTGTTCTCAGAATGCTGATTCCTTCTCCGTCCTTAACAAGGGCGTCCCCATTTCAGTATTTGAAGTCAAAGCCTAAAGCAGTTCAGACTTTGGCTAATTGATTAAATTAATTGCTACCTTTCAAGTTTCCATGTATATAAAGTTACCCAATCAAAGGAATTATTTTCTCTAAGAGGATGGAGAGAGATGCCATTACCACATACAGACATACACATAGTGAAGTAATATGTCCTCACTCCCAATTGCACAACTGGTCTTATTCATCTTTCCAGAAATTAATTCAGTCTGGAAAATAAAATACAATTTAATATACATATTTCCTGTTGCTCTGCCCACTTACTTATTTGCATTTTCAGCTTTTAATTAGGTTTGTAATATAAATCCTTTGAGATTAACTGCTTTATTCAGTTTATATAATTACTATACTATCCTCAGGCCCAAAGCCACCATAAATAATTGCTGGAAAAAAAAAAGTCAAATTAGATCAGTGAGTTTTTGCCAAAGTCTTTGTGACCCAGAAGCTTTTCTAAAGTATTTGCGGAACTCTGGTATACTTATTTCTTATTGTTGTTTCCATAAACTTCTTCTATTCCTTTGCCTGGGTCATATCATCTATGCCCAGGAATTGCCAAGTCCCAGAATTACATACAGTCCAAGCTTTTACTCTAAGTTCTAGACCCATCTAGCATCTTCCCACCTGACATTCTTTTTTGAACATTTCAGATGGTTCTTGGAATCCACAAATCTAAATCTTAACTCAACCTGCAATTAGGTTCTCCTCCCCTAAAACCTGTGGACCTCTTCCAGGACTGTCTATCTCAGGGACTGGAACTACCGTCCATTCAGTTACAAGAGCCAGAAAGCACTGTCTCAAGCAAGGCCTCCTGATTTGCACCTCTCAAAGCATCTCTAAAACTCATTTTCTGTATGTCTGTATCCCCACCCTAGCTGAACTACATTATCTTTTACTGTAATATCCATACTACTGATCTCCCTGAATCCACTCTGGCCCCCTCTTCAATTCTTTCTGCACTATAGGCAAAGTGATCTCTTAGGATTAAAAAAGAAAAAGAAGGAAGACCCTTCCACCCTGATAATGTTATAGAAAAAATCGTATCCTAAACCTGGTTTAAAATGGTCCTCATGACCAAGCCTGTTTCTCTATGATGACCCATGTGTCTCTGTTTCTGGGCCCTACTAGAGCCCCAGCTTTGCCATGTGTGGGTGAATCACTGATAAGTCTGACACCTCACTAAACATCTTTAAGGAAAGAATGATGTGCATTTTTCTAACAGTTTTATTACAGCACTAACGCAGTTCATAGCACCAATGAGTGCTCACCAAATCATTGCCCCATGAGTGAATAGACAGATGACCTTTTATTGAAAGATAAGTAGCTATCTGTAGGTATAAGTTCATAAAGATATAGATAAGGACCGCTTTCCTATGTAACTCTCCTACCTCTTCCAGAATGTTTGAAATTCAAAGATTCAGCCTTGGCTGGTGTGGCTCAGTTGGTTGGGCATCATCCCATGCACTGAAAAGCTGCTGATTGGATTCCTAGTCAGTGCACATGCCTGAGTTTCAAGCTTGATCACCAGTGGGGGACGTGCTGGAGGCAGCCAATTGATATTCAGCTCTCATGTCCATGTTTCTCTCTTTCCCTCTTCCATTCTCTATCTCTAAGAATAAATTTTAAAATATTTTTAAATCATTTTTTTTTAAAAAGGACTAAGATACAGCTATTTTATCCCATCATTTGAAAAAGGCTTACAATAGAAATTCCTTTCGGAGCTGAGGGGAAATATGTGTAGACCCTGGAGGCAGTGTGTCAAAGGGCAGGGGTTGGGTAGATGAGAGGAAGGCTGCTTTTGTTGCCAACTTCTCAGAGGCCTTGGGGGAGTCACCTGACAAGAAATCCTGCACTATTTTCTGTCCTAGAGCTCCTTCTTCTCATAGCTTCAGGTTTCATTCCTTTGCAAACTCTAGACACAATCCTGCCAAAGGGCAAGAGAAAATTAATGAGAATCTTAAATGCTCTGGGGTCCACCTGAGCTGGTCTTGACCTTGTAATTTAGGTGTGACATCTAGGTTTCTCATCCAAAGCCATCTCCTGAAATACTTGTTTGAGCTCTAAACATGTGTGCACAGTTATTCCTTAGACCTGTATCTTTCTTTTGATATTTGTCCAGTATTGGCGCCTTCCTCACATTCTGGTAAGTCCAGGAACTGGATTACTGCTAGAAATGCCCACACCTTGACAGGGCCATGTTGCTGACAAATTCTCTGTCCTTGTTCACCTGGATTCTCTATCCCTGTGCTCTGTCACTGTTGGGCCCACTTTTGGACCCCTTTGAACTGTAATTGAACTGTTATCCATTGTTTGTCTACTTTTTAAACCCTTCCCCCTAAGAGTTTGCTTCAATGAGAGGACACGCCTAATTACAAAACCTGATTCCTTCCTGTATGTCCCATGCCACTGCATTTATTTGGTCATATTCAGTTGTGTCATTATGCTCTAGGATGTATGACTAAGAAAATTTTAAAAAGTTGTGCTTCTCTGGAGAAGGGATGTAATTATCTCTGACACTAGTTATGATGGACAGACTTTATTTCTACTTTCTGATACCCCACGTTCTTATGTAATTAATCCCTTCCCCTGAGTGTTAGCAGGGCCTGTGATTTGTTTTTAAACAAGAGAATAAGGCAAAGTTGATGAGAAGTCCCTTTCTTAATTATGTTACATAATACTGTCATTTTCTTCTTGCCTGAAGACTTTCTGAATTGCTGGCATTGACCAAGAAAGCAGCCTAAATGGCAAAGAACTCAGGGAAGACTTTGGCCCAAAATCAGCAAGGAACTGAGGCGCTCATTCCAACAACCCACAAGGAACAGAATCCTGCCAACAACCACGGGAGCTCTGAAGCTGATCCTTCCCCAGTCAAGCAGCAGGTGGGACTCCAGTCCTGGTCACACCATCACTGAGCGCTGGGAGAGACCCTTAGAGCTAATCTGTGCCAAGATTCCTGACCAACAGAAAGTGAAGTAACAAATGTATTTATTTTAAGCCACTAAATTTGTGGTAATATGTTTTGAAGCAATAAATGACTAAGTTCACTAGTTATTAAAATGACAAATGCCTAAAGCTTACACTATCTTTCACTACACAGAAGATAATCAGCACAATCAACTGGGCAGAAGCCTAGGACAATTACAAAACAAAATAGAACACTATGACCTGGAAGTCACAAATATGCCCGATTTTAATTACCTGTGTAAATGACTCATTCTACCCTATTTTATAAATAGTAAAAGGTCACAAACTGGTGGCCTATGGAATTCTGACAGTCACCAAATTTATTGTTTGTCTCCCTGTATTCAATTCACCATGCTTGTTTGTTTTAACTAATTACCAACATCCAAAAAGAGGAACAACTCACATTAAAAAAATAAAGATTTTTAATTATTTTTGAATTTAAAAAGTCCAAATCTCACCCTTATTTTGAGAAGAATGGCTACTGTCAATTTCTGTGGGCACTTACTTTCCAGCTCAGCACAGTTGCTACCAGTTTCAATGAAATCCCTGAGACTAAGTATTGCTTCCAATATTTATGTGTGCATAGCATTATTAAATAAAGATAGAACATGAAATATTTTAGTACAATTGTGTCTTTCAAATGTGGGAAAAGAAAGAATTCATTCCTATTTGGTTTCCAGTTAACTCCTGAGACATTTTGGGGTTAACAAAATATGTATAAGATCTGTCCATAGAAAACACAAAACACTGATAAAAGCAATCAAAGAGGATCTAAATAAATGGAGAACTATTCCATGCTCATGTTGCAAGACTCAATATTATTAAGATGTTAATTTCTCCAAAACTGATCAATAGATTCAACAGAAAGCAATCAATACCACAGCAAGCTATTTTATAAATATCAACAAGCTGATTCTAGAAATTATGTATAAAAGCAAAAGACCTAGAATATCCAAGATTTCCACCATCCAACACCTTGCCTCAAAGAGAAGTTTACTCCTGTATTTTATAATTGCACTATTAAGCTTTAAAAGATTAATTTTTCAGAAAATATGGTGGATTAATTTATTATTATTTTACTATAGGTTATTTTGTGTAGACTTACATACCTCTAATTTTGAATCTTGATGGTCAGACCATCAAGATGTTCTAAGGCAAGGGCCTAAGATACCATGGTGTTAAGGTATCATTGTAATTGAAGCAAGTTAAATACTTATTTCCAGCTCAAATTTTTGAAACATTTACTTAATAAAATGAAATAATGTCTCAACCTTGGCCTTATGGTCCTGGGAAATGAATTCTATTGATTTTTATATTAATTCTCTACTCTATGTCTATATCCTATCTAATAAAAATGAAATATGCTAATTGACCCTCATGCCATTGCGAAGATGGCGGCGCCCACAGCCAATAAAGAGAAAATATGCTAATTGGCTTCCCTGCCCTCAAAGATGGCATCACCCACAGCCAATAAGGAGGGAATATGCTAATTGATTGCCATGCCCTCAAAGATGCAGCACCCACAGCCACAAGATGGTGGCACCCAGTCCCCTCAGCCCTACCAGGGCAGCAGGCATGCAGCAAGGCTAGGCCCACCTTGGGGCAGGCCCAGCCACTCTGTGAGCCTGACTCCAGAGTCTCCCAGTCCCCTCCATCCCCCAGCTGCCCAGCTGCCCAGCTGTCAGGCCAGGCTGAGGGAATCCCCCTCCAGTGCATGAATTTTCATGCACCGGAACTCTAGTATATACATAAAGTGGTGGTTAAATTTTCTTCTACTCTTGTTTCAACCACTTGCCCACACCTTCCAAGTTGTATTTTTTCTATACAAATTAGCCTTCCAAGGCTAGTCATATAAATTTGATGCCTTCTAAGACATCATGGTTTTAATTCTGGCAAGGCTACAATTGTACAGTGTTGTTTGGAAAAGGGATGTAAAAAATAATTAGCTAGGCTTTACCAAGTGAGGTTGGCAGAGTATCATTCTTTTCAACTCTTTTTTTCTGAATAAAATTGCTATTCCTTATATATCTGCAGCAACTTGAAATTTTTTATAGTAAAATGTTGGGGAACATATTGGAAATAACAATATATTTCAGTATAATAGTTGGAAATAAAAACATAGAGTAACTATACTACATTCATATGAACTTTGGAATATAATAAATGATCACATCTGACTGATAAAAATAATATAAAATATCTTAGACAAACCATAACAAAAAAATGACAAATGAAAATTGCAAGTTCTGCTTTTAACTAACTCAGCTGAGGACTGAAGACTAAGGCTTTTATGAACTTCTTTCAGGACTAACTTTAATCCCTACAAATTTCAAGAACTCAATTTAAAAAAAGAAAGTAAATATGATATTCCATTAGCAAAAAGTTACCCTAGTATTTTGACAGCAAAAAGTAATGTAAAATATATTTAAAATAAAATTACAGAATAATCTGATTAGATGAAAGCAGTGTTATATAAACACTTTTAAAAATAGGAACATAATGTATTTTGATTTTTTAAGGCTCTCTTAAGATTGACTCATATAATTTTACCAATTCAATTTCGTTTGACTTAGAGGTGAGTGGATTTACAGATGACTGCTAACAGGAAACATACCAGAAGCAAATGGAACTAGCAAAAAGAACACTGTCAGAGAAGTTGATATGCTTTTGCTTTTAGCTTCTTTGTTTTTGCTTTTAGTTGTTGAATATGCAGATACCCCATATCCAGGTCAAACATCTTTCTGTAATAATTATTTACATTTCTGTAATTTTTATTAATAGCGGCCTCAACAACTCAACAACCATCACATCTCCAAAGATGAACTGTGAGCAAACAGTAAGGACTCTGCTATGTTAAGACGAGCGGGACATGGTTGCCGCCGTGTTCTGCTCATGGCGGCAACCATGTCCTCTAAAATAGACAAGCTCCAGTCTAAGATGCGGATTTATCTGAGGTTAACACTGTGGCATCATTGCTGACAGAACATTGCCAAGGGTGTATAATTGTACTTGTAATGAATAAAACTGTGGTAATTTAACGTGTTTATTAATGAGCCTGAGAAGGTAGTGTAGGTGACACTCAGCAGCTGCTGGCTTTCTGAGCATTTCTTTGCTCCTGCAGCAGGGCTATTTCCACTCCCTTAGCACTATCCTCTCTCTTCATCTTCAAGAGCTTGCAGTTAAGTTGGCCTGAACATTCCTCCTCCATCTCTCTCCTTTTCCTTTGCTTTCTCCAGCCTGTCTTTTTCACTCAGATATCAGCACGATGTAACATTTTCTCAGGAAATCAATCTCCTTTCAGCCTCCTCTTCTGTGATAAGGCTTCTTCTATGAACTCCCATAGAAACCTGTCATGTCACTTTTATCACTTGTGTATTGCTCATTTGTCTGTGTATTTTCCTTCTCTAGACTGAGAAGTTTCGTAAATCTGGATTGTCTTCCCTTTTTGATCTCCAGGAACCAAGGTGTTACAAATAATTGCATCACATTTTGTGCCATTGCATAAACCACCAAGTAAATGGCGCCCCCTAGGGATGCATAGTATGCAGCCTGTACCAGGTCTAGTATAATTCTGTCCTGTAAGTCTCAATAAAAACTACTATTTGTGAGAGGAATGAATACTAAACCAAATATTCCCTAAAATTTTCCCTAATTCTAAAATTCTATGGCTATTCATAAAATATACAAACTAGATCTCAGTATAAATTACAAAAACTGCCAAACTACACGACATAATATTCAGTTTCATATTTATAGGCATACTCAATTTTAATACAATCATATAAAATACAAGTTATAGCAATAGTAACAGTGAAAGACATTTATTGAAGAACTTCATGTAAGATATATGTGCCTGTATATATAATAAATACATTTTGAAAATTATCTACAAGGTTGATACATTTATAATTATGTATAGATTTAAAATTGTGTACCACTGTTGACTTGTAGGTTCTTTGATACCGTTTGTAACATTTTCTATTGAAAGTATTCTTTCAATATTTAAATTATACAAGTTTTCATGGTGGGAGTGCTTTCCTGAACCTTGACATTTCCATACCAGTTTTGGAGCACTTCCTACTTTCTGATATAACAAATAGTTTAGGCTTAGTTTACACACCCAAAACCCAAAATGTCTGCAAAGAGCCCTAGTCCCTTCCATTTAGAAACCAAAACCTGGGCTCTAAATTGGTATCTCAATGCCACCAAGGGTTCATTGCTTCTAGGCCCTGTGGGTGCACAAAACACATAGATGCACACATGTGCAACATACATACATTGTATTCATACATCCAAGGAGAGATTTCCCTCTAATTTATCATTCTGGTTGTTTTTCTCCTCCACAGTGAGAATACTGGTTTCAAGAACAATATAGTTAGTTCTCTGATTAATCTTGTAAATACAAAATTTGGGAATACAGTAATACCAGTTCTAACAAACTTACAAAATTATTATTTATTTAGAATTCATTTTGCTCTTAGAACATATCACACCAAAGGGATAAAGTCAGAGAACCACATATAAAAGTTACTTGGACTATTTTTTTCTTTTTTGTTGTTATAAAGTTGATGTACATTTGAAGTCATTTTACTTTTCTCCTTCCTCTTACATTCAACTTTCCCTTTAGCATGTGTAAAACATTAACACGGTTCAAGAGTCAAATTTGCGTTAAAATTACATTCTGTGATGTCACATTCCTTTCTACCCTGTTTTCATCTACTGCTTCTAGATCATTTATTTATGGTCCATAATATGAAATTTATAGAGATGTTTAAGTTAGAAATAAAAATAAAATGATAGATTGTAATTTGTGCAGTAGTACATAGGGTGTCTCATATTCTTACGGAGTTAATACAAAGGAGCACATTTCAGGCATATTTTATATTTAAAAGCATAAATATAATTAATGACTTATTTTAATATTGGTTTTAATGTTATATAAATCAATTTTTATTTAAATATGTTATTTAAAAGAAACCTTTTTTGTGATCCTCACATCAATGATGCAAGTCAACTAGAAAATGATGATATCAATAGTCATAAAGTGTTATTTGAAAGGTAGAGGCTACTATGTTGACAGAAAAGAAGTATAATCTGGTTAAAAATTATTTTTCCAGAAGAAAAACTTAAATGGTTACTGTCAATGAGCTCTAAATATGAAGTCAGAAAACTCTATTTACAGTCTTAACTCTGTCTCAAGTAGTTGTTGGACTTAGGCAAGAAATTTCAGCCCTTTATGCCTTAGTTTTCTTATCTGTAAAATAAATACAGTGGTGGGGGGAAAAAGTGGAACAAACATTTTTAGTCTAACAATTTATGACTTTTATAATGCTATAAGTTACCAAAAATATGTTTATTTTTCAGTGATTCTCAAACTTTTTGTTCCAGTGGTTAACTTTGAGCCATTCATTATATGCCAACTATCAACCATTATACCATAGTGAGCTGGGGCCCAGAACTGTCCATTTTTAATAAATTAGTGTCCCAGATGATACAACTGCAGAGATTCATGGACCATACTTTGAAAAACCTGGCCTGCATATTGATGTATGTGACTGGCCTCAAGTTGAACAGACCTTAATATTGAAGAGCTTGGTTGCCCATGTGACATGATTCCAGTAGCCCTGAATATGTTTCTTTGCTTAAAGATAATACTTCTCACATTAAACTTGATGAACCATTGTTTTCAGAGTAAAGTCAATCCTTTGGAGAAAAGCTGAATCTATGGTAAAATTGCTTCAAGTATTTATATTTTAATATAAATAATTTGTCAAGTTATGCAATTTTATAGCTTGGAGGGATATTAGCGAATAATTCTAAGTCCCAATTATACCATTCTATCTGAGAAGTGAAGTTCTTAATTCATGGTCTGACAATGCATGTAATGTCAACTTCAACAGTGAAGTCAAATCTGTTTGCTTATGTCATGTTCATTAAACCTCTCGGACACTTTCTTTTTTTTTGAGAAGTCCTGCATAAGAGTGACATACAGTAAATTGAACAATGCCTTCCAAAGCAATATAGACACTTCCTAATCCCTGGAATCTCTGACTGTTACCTTACCTGGTAAAAGGGGCTTTGAAGGTATGATTAAGTTAAAGATTCTGAGATGGGGAGATTACCTAAGTGGGTCCAATGTAATCACAGGGGTCCTTAAAAAAAAAAAATGGAGGCAGGAAGGTCAGATGGAGAGGGCCAAATATTGAAGTCAGGGAGAAAGAAGAGGACCAAGAAACAAATACAGCTTCCAGATGCTGAGAAAGGCAAGGAACAGTCTTCCCTGGAGAATCTAGAAGGAACCAGCTCTGCATTAGCCTGATTTCCCCCTATCAAACTCCTTTCTGATTTCTGAACTCTAGAATTGCAAGATAATAAGCTCCTGTTGTTTTAGTCACTAAGTTTATGGTAATTTGTTGCAGCATCACAAGAATCTAATACAGGAGGTTGGAGGAAGCCTAGGGCACTGGAAGCCAGTAAGCAGAAAATTAAAAGGAGGAACAAAGGAGGAGGATGCATGACAAAAATGACTCACTGGATGAACCTCAGTGGAGCTAGTGGTCACATTCAGAGCTTAAGGCAAAACAGAAGTTATAATCAAGTAGTTTGTGCTCCCATACTTTAAATAGATGGGAAACTTTATCTGCTTTATCCATGAAGCATGAATGAATGCTAAACATATACTGATGACACTTTTGAGTCACCAGCTAGAGGACACAGCCAGCAGTGCTAATGAATTTGCAGAGATACTGTAATACTCTGCTTTTCATTCTCCTTTTAAATGCTGGAACTCATTTGTAGGTCAGACAGTCTGTAATCCTCACAGATTACAATTGACTGGATTCTGTTGGAACTACCTCCCCAACCATAGTCAGATCCCCTCATGTAAAAAAACAAATTAGAACCATTAATTAATTTGTAATGTCACCTAGCAAAAAACTTTCTTAAAAGATAATTTCCAAAAGAATCTTTTATCAAATCTAACCTTTAGACTAAGTCTCCTCTTTAGAATTAATACATTCAGGACCCCTTTACAGCAAGAGATGTAATTGCCAGGACACAACATCAAACAGACCTGAGTTGAAATCTTTGTTCCTCCACTTACTTGCTGGGTAACCATGAGCTAGTTACTTGGTCTCTACGCATCTGTTTCCTCATCCATAGAATGGAAGTTAGAGCAGAGCCTGTTCTATTAAAGTCATGGAAAGATAACATGGGATACAGAATAGAAAGTACGCTTAGTTCATTTGCTATTGTATAGGGCCACCCTCTAAAGGATTTAAAATGAATGCTTAGTGTCTTTGAGCCTTTTTTATCTGTATCTATGGTTTTCAATCAGCCTGGTAGATCCCTATACTTTTTGAGACAGAGTCTTGGGGACTTCCCTGTGTGGAAAAATGAAACCTGTGGGGTACTGGATCCTCCACACCATCTTCTACTAGAGCTGTGCATGATAGTCCAATAGAAAGGCTAAGTAACATTTCTACATACAAAGGGGAACTTTCTTCTCTGTCATTTCCATGTTCCCTTTCCCATCAAGTACAGAGCCCATCACATTCTCCCCACTTCTGGTATAGCTTTACACATACTCCACAGAAATAGCCTGCAATGGCTTCCTGGCTTTTGTGATAGAAGCCTAAGCCCTCAGGAGAACTAGGGGTGAGGTAAGGATGTGGAGGGAGTCAAAGGAGAAGGTCTGTGGGAAGGGGCAGAACTTGCAGTACCTGGAGGGAGAGAAGGACTGTCCTGAGGCTACAGTGGTACTACCCACACCAGAGGAGGGGATGAGCAAGGTCTGAAAGTCCAGGTCTGGATTCATTGACAGAGGGGGCAGGGGAGAGGAGTGATACTCCTGGAATGACCCTGAGAGGTGTGGGCTATCATTCCATAACTTGATTATAAGTCTCTTCGCCAACTACACAATGCAAGTCCTTATTCTGATTTTATTATGTAGCACAGCTTGTAATTCCTGATTGTGTTCATCCTCTGCTTAACTCCTTTTAACTCCAGACCATGGACACCTGTACTGGAATAGATTGCTGCCTTGATAATATGTGCTCAGCACTTTAAATGCCTGATCTCATCTGAATGTGACAACAGCCTTTGAGAAAGTTTTGTGAGGTGGTAGTTGAGATTCATGTTCAAGATTGTGGATTTTAGAGAATTGCAGAGTCATGGTTTGAACCCAAGTCTATTTGACTACTGAGCCAGGCTCTCTGTCATTAAATTATGCTGCTCCGAGGCAGTGATCACAACCTGTGGGTCCACACCTAGAGGCCCATCAAGTTAGGGCCAGGGGTTTATATGTGCAATGCTGGTGAGCTTGATAAAAGATAGATTCATTTATATAAAAAGAAATTTCAATAACCGGACAGCTTACTTTTTTAGGCACTATGTCAAAATAATATAGCAGTTATAGAGTCCCATTTGAAAGTCAGGTAGGGATTCTTGGGGGCAGAGAGAGCTTCTTCTCTAGGTAAGTAGGATATACAGAGAGCAGAATCTCACCCCAGGGAAGAAGAGCCAGGAAGAGTCAGGCAGATGAAGCCCTGGAGTGCAGTACTAAGCAGAGGGAAAAAGAACAAGATATAGATAAGGAATTAAGACCATGTGGGTGGTGGTTAAGAGCATGACCTCCAAAATAATCAGAATTAAATCTCATTTCCGCCACTTGCTTTGTGACCCTGGGAAATTGAACTTGTTACTGACAACCCTCTAGGATAGAACTTGTAATTTCATCCTGTTGCCAAATCTGCCCCAGGATCTAGTGCACTGAGGCCAAAGTTTATGCTTTGTTTCACTTTTCAATTAACCTTCCTCTTTCGAGGTGCACAGGGAGTTTTGAGCCCTAAGTGAGTGAATCTGGGTAAAGCTTCTAGCACAGTACCTGGCAAATCCTGTGGTATGCCTTGTTGTGTGGTTTAAATGAGATAAGGCAAAGAGTCAAAAACCTTAAGTGGTCAGCAAAATGCCAGTTACTGAGTAGGTCCCTGGCCAAGTTCTGCTTTCTTTCTCTCCCTGGGACCCTCAGTGCTTTGTGTCCAAGCCTGCCTTGAGACAGAGTGGTAAATGGAAGAGATGTGTATGTAGCTAGAGATAAAATGCTGCCACAAATTCTTCATGCTCTACTCCCCAAAAGAAAATTGGAAAGATCTCGTGCAGAAGATGTATAAAATCTGACAGACGATTTAAAGCAACAACAAGGGACATTTTAACAGCCATAAGAAAGAATAGTTGGTAGAGAATATTAGCATTTAAAAATATATAGAAATATTAATATGAAAGAAAGCAGATTGAATTGTTTTAAAAAGCACAGAGTAGTCCATAGCGTGGTCATCAGAAATAATCAACAATGAGGTCCTTAGAACTCTAAGGAAAGAGTTTAAATTCAGAGAACAAAGCAAGAGAGTATGCAAAAATCTTAGAAAGAGGTCAATCTTATAATGGTCAAAATATGTTCCTTATAAAATTTCTGGTGCTTAAAGTATTTCCTTAAAATTCACTGTAGAGCAGCTCTTTCTCCAGCAAGCTGAATTGTAAAATGTTACTCTATTTAACCTTTAAGGAATCACATTTCTTGTTCCTTTTCTGATTCAAAAAATGTGGAAGTGGTTTTTTTCTCAATTCTAAGCCCATTTTGGGCTCACAGGATGACAGGGGGCTGTCTAGGGACAGATAAGGCAGCCAATACATGTTGAAACAAATAGGAGAATTCTTTCTTCCACCTTTGCCTGTCCACTCCGGGGCATCTTTGGAAAAACCCTGCGATAGTGCAGACCTATTCTAAGGTAAGTTGTCAGCTTGAATCTATCCCAGAAATCTTCAGAAGCAGATTTCAAATGCCTCAGGCCTGGTGGGTGTGATCACCTATTTTGAGAGGAAGACCTGGAGCATGGGAATTAAGGAAGCTTGGGGAAGCTCAGAATGTCACAGTGGAGCCAGGCAGCCACACAGATATGGCCCGCCTGCTAGGGTGTGAGCAGAAAAAGCTTACGGAGTCAGTTCAGCAAGCTCTCTTTAGGGAAATAAAAAGTTCAGCCACAAAAAAAATAAATAAATAAATAAAATGACAAAACAATAAAAACAACTGAAAAAAAAAACACTATAAGATGTTTATCATTGAGCAGCATGGTAATATGCAGACAGAATGATTAGTTGAAATAAGAACTAGATTTATTCAAGCCTCCCTGATTATATATGAACTAGGGGCCTGGTGCACAAAAATTTGTGCACTCGAGAGGTCCCTCAGCCCGGCCTGTGCCCTCTCGCAGTCTGGGAACCCTCTGGGGATGTCCACCTACTGGCATGCCTAATCAGCCTGGGTGAGGGGTTAATGGCTGTTTGCAGGCTGGCCAAGCCTCCCAGTATGGACCCTCACCCCATTGGGGTGTAGCCAGTCTGGGTGATGGGCTGAGGGCCGTTTTCAGGCTGTCCACAGTCCCTTCAGGTTTTGGGTCCCTACTGGGGTACCTGGCCAGCCTGGGTGAGGGGCTTATGGCTGTTTGTAGGCTGGCCACAGTCTCTTCAGGGTTCAGGTCCCTACTGGGGTACCTGGCCAGCCTGGGTGACAGGCTGATGGCTGTTTTCAGGCTGGCCAACCCCCCCAGTGGGGACCCTCACCCCATTGGGGTGTGGCCAGCATGGGTGATGGGCTGAGGGCTGTTTTTAGGTTTTCAGTCTGCCCATAGCTCCCATTGACCCAATGTCCCAGCAAGGCTGGCTGGAAGCAGGTGTCTGAGGTTTTTTATCTTCTATAATTGATACTGTTCCTTTAAGCCGAGGCCTAGGCAGGTAACAAAGCCTCCTGTTGGCTTCAGCTTTGTGGCTTCTATAATTGAAAGAATGTTGCCTTAGTAGACTCTAGGCAGGCAGTTTCCTCCATCGCTGGTGCAACAGAAGCCTGCTGTTTGCTTCAGCTCTGAGGCTTCTATAATTGAAACAATGTTGCAACAATGTTACATGGAGCACAGAGAGGCCCAGCCAGCCAGCCAGCAGAAGGTTTACTCCTGCTGTAACGGAAGCCTTTCTTTATTCTAGCTCTGTGACTCCCGTCCTCCATCTTGGCTGGGTTAATTTGCATATAGCCGCTCTGTTTGGATGGTGGGTGTGGCTTAGATGTCCCGTAGAAATGGTCAATTTCAATATTACTCTTTTATTAGATTAGATATAGATTGGTTACTTAACCTCACAATACCTCAGTTTTCCATCTGTAAAATGAGGCAAAAATATCTATAATAAGGTAAACTCTTTAGGCTGCAAGTGATAAAAATCCACTGAGATTGAACATTTGTATCCACCCCAAGTTCATAGGTTGAAACCTTGCTCTCCAGTGTGGTGGTATTAGGAGGTGGGGCCTTTGGGAGATAATTTATGGTTAGATGAGGTCATTTTGGTGGAGCCTTCGGGTATGATATAGTCACAGAGCCTGCTTCTTCCCCCTGCTCTCTGCCATGGGTCTATACAATAAGCAGTCAGCAGTATGCAGCCTGGAAAAAGGGTTGTCATCAGAATTTGGCCTTCTGGCACCCTCATTTCAGTTTTCCAGCTGCCAAAACTGTGAGAAATAGATTTCTGTTGTTTACAAGCCACCCCATCGGTGGCACTTTGTCATACATCCTGAAGAACCTAAGACACCCATTTAAACTACCTTAACCCTACCAGACCACTGTACCAATTTTCCGGTAATTTCTGAATCTGCTGCTATACCGCTTTGCCTAGGTACTTTGCCTAGTATGTGAAAAAAATGTGTCACAAACTAAAAATAAGCAACCAATCGTGGTCAAACCTCATGGTTAGCCATTGCAAATGTCTGCCCCTGTGTGTCTGAATTGACTTTGTGTGGTTTAAGGGGCAGTTAGGTTCAGCGCCTCAGGTCTGGTAGGGTTAAGGGAAAAGAAATTCAGGATTTGCTCATAAAATGCAGTTCTAATTTGGCTGGATCCAGGGCTCCAACTCATTGAGTAATTTCTATCTTCTTATCTCAGTTAGGCTCACCTCAAATCAACATTTTGACCTCATTCTATCCTATGCTAGACAACTTGGATTTTCAAAGCAACTCCAAATGTATATCCATCTGGTAGCATGGCCCCAAAAGCAAGAGAGCATTTTCTCTACATCAAATTCAGTAGGAAAGTGCCAGGGAGAACTTTTATAGGGTCCATTGGAATCACATGCAATTTCTGAACCTTTCACTGTGAATAAGACGATGAGGGTGTCATTATGACTGACTAGGATCTGTCACAAGAGGGAAGCAGGGGACTGTCTTTAACTGGAACCATGTGAGCAGGGCAGGGATTCCCCTGAGAAAGTGGAAGGTAGTTATTGGTATCAGAAGAAGGGAAACAGGAAAAAGCACCAAGCAGAGAAAACTAGTGGTATCGCAGACCTCTACAAAATCTTTCTCAGGCTGATACTAAAAGGATGAAAATAGTGTGAAAAACTCTATTCAGATGTTCCTTATTTGATTTGTAAATGTACTATCTATATTCAGAAACTATAAAGATATACTAAGGTAACATAAAGACAAAACATATTATGAGACAGTGTTTAGATTTTGTCCACAGTGTCTGACTATGGTGATGGGTTTCTGGTTCTCAATACATCTTGAAATTTGGGTCTGAAGTATCACAATACTTGTTCAAATTTAACTTAGGGAAGAATTCCCTCTGTGAGAAGGTAGAAAAGAATATGATAAATTATATACATTCCCACTGAAGAAATCTAATAAGAGGAGGCACAAACATACAGTAATGGTTATGGATGCACTCATCCCTGTAGGACACACAAACTTGTGAAGATTTTAATCCAGCCTTCCAATTTGAGGTAATTATTCATGTCTGTTCTTCGCAAAGCAACAAAACTAGCCTTTTCTCCTCAGGTCATATGTGCATTGATGTATTTTTGTTATGATATCTGAGTGTGCCATAGAAAAAAACCTTAAGAGAATAAAAATATACTGATTTTTCTCTCCCACTTAAGTCTTCTTGACCACTCTAAGGACTTTCCTAAATCCTTACCCATCAACTTATTTAACACTCTAAGACATACTGATGCAGTTGTAATAAACCCAATTACTAATAACAGGACAGGAGCAAAGGGAAGACCAGATAATATAGGCATGCCATTTATGCAGCTTTGCTAGGAAGCTGCAAAGCCACTGGTCTGTTCCCTACAGATCCTGGGGAAAGGGACTGGACAGGGGCAGTTGACAGTGATGTAGGGAAGGTACTCATGTGTCAGTCACACCTGGGAATAGGTCATTGACCTGAATAGGTGTTGCCACTGCAAGCACGGGAAGATTTGAGATACTTAAAAACTCCTAAACAAAAGAGTTCTCTCTCATGTTCTCTCTCTCTCATGTTCTCTCTCTCTCGTGTTCTCTCTCTCTCTCTCTCGTGTTCCCTCTCTCTCTCTCTCTCCCCCCCCCCCCCCCCCCCCCCCCCCCCCCCCCCCCCCCCCCCCCCCCCCCCCCCCCCCGTTGCAGGCCACATGATCCACAGCCATGTAGACCCCACACACAATGGACTAATGGACTAATGCTGTACTGGATGTAACTCCACAATGGAACAGAAACTCTGGACACTGGTTTTGCTTCCAGTTCCGCTAAATCCCCAATACACCTCTTCTAGGACTGGTTTCAGGAAAATGGGACTTTGCAAACACAGATATGAAATTCCATGCAAATAAAAAACACTCATCCTCCTGAGTGTTTGGGTTGTGTCCTTACAAAGAAACATCTAGATAGACTGATCAAAAATAAAAGAGGAGATATTGCTATGGATCCTACAGAATCAAGGGAACCATATCTATATCAGAAAAGGTCTGTGGTCCTAACGCCGTAACAGCATCACAGCCAAATGAGCAGCAGCAGGCAGGACACTGGCAGTGTCCACGGAGCGTGCAAGGTGTCGGCAGAGTCTGTGGACTGTGCAAGGTGTTGCAGGACAGCAGACATGGCCCAGATGGCAGGCTAGGCCTAGGGGACCCTACACGTGCACGATTTAATCATGCACTGGGCCTCTAGTTACAAATAATTTTATATCGATACATTTGTCAAAATAATGTAAGCAAATTCCATGAAAGATTCAAAACTTACACAAAAGAAACTAATAATCTAAATAGTCCCATGTCTATTAAAGAAATCTAATGTTTAAATAAAAACCTTCCCACACAGATATCCCCAGGCCCAGATGGCTTCCATGTATCAAACATGCATAGAAGATCTTATGCAAATTCTTTCAGAAATAGATGAAAAGAAAAAAGTTCCCAACTCTTTCCTTGTGGCTAGAATTCTCTTGATACCAAAATCAGAATATAAATATGCAACAAGTTGCGCTGTTTGTTTGCTAAATGTGTGGCCTTGAGCAAGTTGCTTTATCTCTCCAGCTTTCAATTTTCTTATCCCTGACCATTCAGGAGAATATTCTGGCCTGGAATGTGGCATGTGGAGAAGAGCCTGGAGGAGAGACCAGCATCTGGCTTATTTCCTGCCCCTATCTTTAGGAGAGATGCTCCCAGTGGCAGATATCTCCTCTCTTCCCACTTCCAAACAACAGCAACTGAATGTGAATGAACTAGGGTTCTTTCCTCTTAGGTTTTGTTGTTGTTGTTTTTTTTTTGTTTTTTTGTTTTTTGTATAAAATGGGTAAATTCCAAACAAAGAGACTTGGGAGAGCAAGGTGAGCCTGCTGGAAATGCAGGTATGCATCATAGGAGAGAATGGACTAAGACAATATGAGCTCTACAATGTTCTATCGTCACCTGCTCCTTCCCTTCCCTCCCCTCTTTCCCACCATCAAACAACTATTTAACTGTCTGTCTCTGTCTCTCTCTTACATAACTATTGCTTATTGATTTTCCTCTTAGACCTTATGGCTGTGGCAAGAGACATTTGAGAACTGCTTCATAGATGACCCTTCCCTCCGCCCAGCTAGTGTGGCTCAGTGGTTGAGCATTGATTATGAACCAGGAGGTCACAGTTTGATTCCAGGTAAGGCAGGGCACATGCCCAGGTTTCAGGCCCCATCCCCAGTGGGGGGCATGCAGGAGGCAGCTAATCAATGATTCTTTCTCATCATTGATGTTTCTATCTCTCCCTCTCCTTTTCTATCTGAAATTAATAAGAAATATATATATTTAAAACCCTCCCTTCAATAAATAATGAGAGCCTACTATACGGCAGACAATGAGGTAAACAAAACTAAGTGTGCCATTTGGCCTCATGGAGTGGATGGTCTATGGTCATTACAGACTGGATTAAACAGAGATAACTGTATGCTAGTTCCTCCTGAGTGGCTCTATATGCTAACGATTGTTATCCCTATTGTATAACTGAGGCAGCTGAGACATGGAAAAAATAACTTGCTGAACTTGGGAAAGCTAGAACGGAGAAGAACTACCATTTGAGCTTGGCTCAGTCCTGCTCCAAAGTCCAAACTGTTTCCACTCTGCTGCGCTGTTTAATTAAGAAAGAGTTTAACATGTTTCTGATTACATTCTACATCTCACTAGCAGAGTAACTGATTTGTATTTTGTCATGGCTAACAGTGCTATATTATATTCACCGCTTGTCAAGTTTTTGAATGACTTATGCTGAATTTGAAGTTTGTATTAGAATAAATTTAAAATTCTGCTGGATTGCATGAAATGCAAAAATCCTTAAAATATTTCCCCTTAATTTTGAAATGGAAATTAACTTAATAGAGAGTGTCCTTGACCTCACCCAGAAACCTAGAGAGTGGATACTTCTGCAAAGGTTTGTATACAGGCTACTAGGGGTTTGTGTATGTTTGAGGCTGGGGCTGGTAAGGTGGTCTAAGTATACTTGGGCAATAAAAGTCAACTCCTAACCCAAATCTCCACACTGCAAAGGGAACTTCTGAGTAAATTTCTGATGTCAGATAATAAGGTTGATAGACATACACACACAAAAGTGACATTCTTTCTCACTAGTAATTCTGATAAATACCATGTCTGCTCAGGATGTTAGCAGGTACTCTGCAGGAAGAGGTAACAGGATATGGTACATCAAGCCCAAATCCTGATTCAGAATCTGAAACCCCTGGCAATATGTCCCAACTCTACATCTTCTTGCTTAACCATCTGCCACCAATCCCTTCCTCTGTCCACCTATACTTCAGCCATAACAGGAAGCAAACCACGTCTTAAATATTCCTCTAAGCCTCCAACACTTCTCTATGGAAGATCTATCCCTCTCCACCTTTTAGACGCCTGTAAGTCCCAACTACCTTCTCACCTAGAAAATCCCATTCCCAAAGGAATTGATCTCCCTTTCCACTGGGTTTACAAAGAATTTTGCACACTCCTTGGTGATCTACTCATCATTGGTCCTAATCAAGGGACAGAGCATGAGGGAAGTAGCCTCAATTATGTCCTCTCTTCTTAGATTCCTAGTGTCTAGCTCAGCAATGATCCAGAACTGGCACTGCATTGAGAATACATGAACTAATGTGTATGTAGAGGAAATCAAACCAAGAATCTAAGCTCCACTTGGCCGTGGCTGGTGGGCTCAGTTGGTTAGAGCTTTCTCCCCTACACTGAAAGGTTGCAGGTTCAATTCCTCATCAGGTCGCATACCCAGGTTGTGGATTGGGTCCCTGGTCGGGGCACTTACAGGAGGCAACCCACTGATGTTTCTCTGTCACATGGATGTTTCTCTCTCCCTCTCTATGTGTCTCCCTTCCTTTCTCTAAAATCGACAAACATATCCTTAAGGATTAAAAAAGAAGCTCTGCTAATTTTCATGTCAACAGCACAGGGATGAGTCATCCTCCATTCTGGAGTCATGACCAAGGTCATTACTTTGTAGGGCCTGTGTGTTCCATATTCTAATTTACCTTAAATCATTAATATGATTCTCAATTTTGATTTCCAGTATAAAGTGAGGCCCTTAATATATTTTTCATTATTTTTTAAATCCCTTTTAATCATTTTCAATGCCCTTCAGAAGCTTGGAATTGAAATGTTATGACAAGATAGCCCGGTTTTTCTGTGCTATGTTTGTACAATGGACAGTCTTCTCAGACCTATACTGTAACCGCACCAATCATTTTCCTTAAGGAATATGTACTTTGTTTACTTGAAGCAGTAGTATTAATCCAGTAATGCAAACAAAATAATATACTCAGAGAGAAAAGCTTTGGAATACTATAAGAATATGCCTAAGAAATACATTTGTCTAAGTAAAGAGTCTCTCTCCTGATCTCTGTTTCTGGGGTTACAGTGTGGGCACCTCTGGCAAATGGCAGGAGAAACATCATCTCCACAGTGACCAGCAGAAGAGTTGCTTCTTTGGGCACTGACAACTGCCCACAGACACCAGTAGCACAGGGACCCTACGGCGAAGAGGAGGAATGTGGTTGAGGCATCATGGCCAAGAATATTCTGTCTCAAAGAAAGAACATCAGTGATATCTACTGAGGCCCCTAAGAACTGTGGAATAGGAATGTAAGAAAGGGTGGGATTGCTATACAGCAGTACTGGGGTATTAATTATCTATGGCTAAAGAATAGCAAACCATTCCAAACTTAGTGGCTTTAAACAACTCTCTAGCTCACAATTTGAGCTGGATACAGCGGGGTGCTCCTCCTGTTTGTGTCACGTGAGCTCAGGCATGTACCCATTTGAACTAAGTGGCTCTGTTTTTGTCTGTAGACTGGGCCATGTGCCTTTTCATCACCCAGTAAGCTAATCTATGCTTCTTCACGTAGAACCAGCGGCATGGGTCTCCAAAGCACCAAACACAAGCCCAGTGTGCAAGCATTTTTCAAGACTCTTCTTCAGGTATGTTTGCCAGTGCCCCACAGGCTAAAGTAAGTCACATGTAAAATCTCAATGAGAAATGAAATTTGTGGGCCTGCAGATCAAAGAGGAATTGGTAAATTTTGCAAATTGCCATCCTTGCTTAACCTTTGGAAATGCAAATGTAGGGAATTCCTCATGGATGATTTGCTTCTGTGCCTCATATTATTTTTATCCTTCCAAAATCTAACCCTCTGAACGCGTGCCTTCAGATAAGTCCCTCAATTACATCTTTAAGAATTTCATGACTAATCAGTCGGTCCGAATTTTTAAATCTCTGAACTATGAAAAGTATACCACTTCTTCCAGTCTGCAACCTGTGTTTGGCAATTAAACTGAGCATTATACCAGTTTCAGTCAACAGTTTCCTACCAATTGACCTTGCAATAAGCTTTGCTAAGGGTTTAGATTTAATAGAGACAGGAAGGAGGGAGGGAGAGAAGGAGGCAGGAAGAAATAAACCTGCCTTCTTATATCTTGTGGTTCAGTGGGAAGTACTAGTAAACCAGCAACTTTTGCAAGGAGTACAGTTCAGGAACTTCATTTTCAAAATTAAGGTGAATTTCCTATTTTTAAACAACCTCCAATGAATCACTTTTAATTTTCATGGAATCTGTCTTCTCAGAAGAAGCTTTAAAAGTGCCCAACTTTCTTTTTTCCGTTGTTATATTGTCACCAAGTTATTTTTAATTCTGACAGTGTCCTCAGACTCCTTCTGAGGACATTAATTTCTCTGGGAGTTGAAAAAAAATTCTGAGTCAATTTCCTCTTACACAGAACCAGGCTTCCACTTAGACAATACTTCAAAGGAAGCTTGTTTCTCAACACTGAGCTGGAGCTTTGTGAAGAAGGGCCGAAAACATGGGCAGTGTCATTGCCCCTAATGTTTTTCTTTAAAAATCCACTAACACTGCTCCTCAACAAATATGAAATGAGCAAAGTTTGCCCTCTGATCTGCTTATCCTTTCAAATGCTTATCTTTTCCTCTTCATTTTAACTACATAAATTGTGAGGATTTTTTGTTGGTGTTTTGAATAACAACTCATGGTATTTGTCTCCTTTCAGAAGTTTTCATTTTAATGAGCTACTTAAAAATCTCCTGCTCTCCTTCTCCCCCTCACACACACCACAGCTTTTAAAATTCATGAGATTAACTTTACTGATGAACTTTTAGACAATAAAGTAAGAGAAAGATTTTTGTAAAGCATGCCTACTCTTAAGACAGATCCCATCAATTCAGAAGCCAATCCAATTTTAGAGCAAATTAATTTTACCTAGTTTGCTAATCAGTTTTAAATTCCTACATTTTTCCAAATAGGACATACAGATAGCCAACAGGTACATGAAAGGGTGCTCAGCATCACTAATCACCCAGGAAATGCAAATCAAAACCACAATGAGCTACCACCTCACACCTGAAAGAACGACCATTACTAAAATGACAAGAAATAACAAGTGATGGTGAGGATGTGGAGAAAAGGGAACCCTGTGCACTGTTAGTGGGAATGTAAATTGGTGCAGCCACTACGGAAAACACTATGAAGATTCCTCAAAAAATTATAAATGAAACTTATAATTTCATTTATGATCCAGGAATTCCATTTCTGGGTTCTTTCTTATCTGAAGGAAATTAAAACATCAGTCAAAAAGACATATGCACCGCAGCATTATTTACAATAGCCAAGATATGGAAATAACCATAAACAGATGAATGGCAAAACAAAATGTGGTAGAGAGAGAGAGCGCGAGAGATATCTCTTTATATAATGGAATATTCTGCCATAAAAAAGAAAATCTTGCCATTTGTGACCACATGGATAAACCTTGAGGGCATTATGCTAAATGAAATAAGTCAAAGAGAAAAAGACAAATATCATATAATCTCACTTATATGTGAAATCTAAAAAATAAAGCAAACAACTAAAAAACCCAGTCATAGATACAAATAACAGATTGGTGGTTGCCAGAAGTACAGGGTGGAAGTGTGGGAAGAATGGGTGAAAGGGGTCAAAGATATAGACTTTCAGTTATAAAATAAATGTCATGAGAGGTAATGAACAGCATGGTGACTATAGTTAAAGTGACAAAGTTGCTAATAGAGAAATTTTAAAAGTTATCATTAAAAGAAAATATGTGTAACACTGTGGTTACAGATGTTAACTAGATTTATTGTGGTGATCATTTTGCAATAAGTATCATATTGACTCATGTTGTACACCAGAAACTAATATAACATGTCAATTATAGCTCAATAAAAATTCCTTTCTTAGATCCTCACAGAAACTAAAAATCAATGAGAAATTTTTAAAATTGAAAGATAATTTTTCATTTTAAAAGAATAAATAGGGGCAGTAAGAAGAAGGCTCAATAAATTCCCAGTAAAATTCTGAAAGTTGTAGATATCCTATCTTGAGAAACTTGCAAGAAAACAATGCCCACTTACCACCAGCACATATTCAAATGAAATCCCATGTTATACAGTGAAAAGTAGGGGAACTATATTTTGTGTACTGATTTGAGTGTGTCAAAAGAAATTTACTCACAGAATATGACTGTTTGGAATTGAATTGTAAGTGACTTAGAATCACAGGGTGTGTTGACAAATATGTGAACATCGATTTGTAAAGGAAATACTTCCTTAAGATATATAAATAAAATAAGTGATTTGAAACCACAGGGTAGACTGCTGTGTACTGAAGTGTTATTATTTCAAGTCCATGCTTTGAAAGATTGTTTTGGACAAAATTGCTCACACTTGTTTTGATGGAATTCTTTAGAAGTTCGAATGCTAGAGCTTTCTTCCCTGACTCTCAATGTGGAGAAGACAATTATGTCATTGACCCAATAGTAACCGCAGTGCTGTCCATCATGTGGTTTTTACAGTTTACTTTTTAAACTGTGAAAACCAAGAGATTTGAACAGCAGCTTGAGAGTGTTCGGTCTGGGCAAGGCTACTCCTTGCTGACTTAAATAGCTCTCCTAAGATCTTGAGACCTTTGTGCATGCTCTGGCCAAGTTATGCTCAGGGGGTAGTGGTATTAAACTGTATGGCAGTCTCAGGAAGAGACTTATTGAGGCTACTCCTCATAGGCAGTGTAATAATCCCTAGAATAATAATCTTCAGACTGCCCACCTTGCCTGCCAACACAGGTGCCATTGACCACTAGCTACTTGCCCAGCAGCGAGGGACCTAAGTCAGCAGTTGATCGTTGGAAGCACTGGCTCTCTTAAGAACACTGATAGAAAGGTACACCTCAACTTAATTTGGATTTTATTTCTTTCATTTCCCCTTTGCCTGGAACCATAGTGTAATTAATCTATCATGGTTCAGACTATGTTATTCCTTTATTGGCTTATTAAGAGACATTATCCAGCATGCCACTGGCTTGTGAAATATTATTATGATTTATAATTCACCCAGTGAGCCTGTGTTAAATAAATTATGGGCAAAGACAAGCTCAGTCTCTGAGCATAATTTTGCCATGAACAAAACAGTATGTAAATGAGCTAGCAATAGTTTCACCACAGACAAGTTTGGATGTGCAGTCTTCCATGTCCACGTAGGATATATAAACTCTCGCTTAAAAGGCAAGGAGTTTATCCATGGGCTCTTCTTCTCTCATCCCTCTTTGGTCAAAGTCCATTCATTATGCATTAAATTCCCCAAACTCTAGATCATTACCTGGCTTCTTCAGCATCACGAGGGAATGGGGAGCGTCTAAAATCTCTCCTTATCTGTGGGTGTTGTGTGTGGGGACCCTGAAATGTGCGCCAACAGAAGCAATAACAGCCAGGCTTTCACTGTGTGAAGGGACAGTCAGGCAGCTCCGGCCAGGAATCTGAGGCCCAGGATGACAGGCTCAGCTGACCTGGAACAGTGACTCAATAGGGTCTGGTAGGTGCACAGCATTATGTAGCCATAAAAATTTTATCTGGCCATAAATTTTCTGTGAAATCCTTAATTTTTTTTATATCTTACAAGCTCCAAGTTGAGTTTCTGCCCAAGACTGTATTCTAAGAGGGGGAAAAAAATATTTCATGTATATTCAGAAATTAATTTAATAATTAACTTCCAAGGATAAATGACCTTGAAAATAAGTACAATTGTTATGGAAACTACATTCATTAAAATGTTGCACGCAACTTTAGTTTTTTTTCACTTAAACTTGTAAACAACTTCACCAATAGGAAGTTAAATGTATTTAACAATCTTGTGGCAATTAACCATCAACCATGACCTCTGTGACTTTGTTAAAATATTCCCTTATTAAGAATATATCTCAAAATCTCTCTCCTCGAAAAAGTTAGTTTTTGTTTGTAAAATAAATCTGTGATTCTATCTGCTTAATTTTAAAGTAAAACACACATCTCACTCATTTTTCCACACTTGGTGAAACTATGACTAACAATCTGTGGGAATAAAATTCTGTCTGTATATACATGAATGAAAATTTTGAGAATAGCCATTTTATCATGTGAGTGAAAACTAACAATATGGTGAGAGATGCTCTCAAATTAAATTGGAGTAAATAAAGCAGGAATCAAAAACTATATATAATATATCCAGCCCCCTGTGTGGGAGGGGTAGGGTATGGATCCTCTCACGCAAAAGAGAAAGACAACAAATGGTAATGAAATTACAGATGGTTTAACTAAATCCCTAATTATATTTTCCATTCTTTACCAACTTTCTACATAATTACTTTCTAATCAGAATTTTATAATTTAAATGAATCTAAAAATACCTTAAATTGAGAGCTATGGTAGGTAGTCAAAACTGAAATGTTCAATAATTAAGCAGAAATCTAATCATTTATATCCTGTTAGAATAAAGACTGTGTGGACCAATTAGCTTAGAGGAGCAATTCTCACACTACAGAGGGAAAACCAGGAGAGTTTGTTGAAAATAGAGGTTCCCACAATCCAATACAGCAGGCCTAGGTGAGACCAAAGATCTGCATTTGATCAAGCTTCCTGGTGATTTTCATGCAGTTAGTTAGAACTATCCTTTGATAAGTTCTGGCCCAAAGAAACATTCAACGAATCAAAATTTCACAGGTACTCTCATATTCCATCCCAAAACAATGCTGCTCTGTCCCTGGGAATGTTAGTTCTCTGGTTCCGAGGGCAAGTCCTCCAGTGACCCATCAGCAAATTGCTTACGATTAGCTTCCTTGTGGTTTGTGTAAGGGGAGAAAATGGACTGTCCTGTCAACAATGGCATCTGAGGTTGTCAAAATGTCCTCCTCATGGTGAACTAATAAATCATACTCAGTTTATACATCAGTCTTTCTGAGCTCAGTTCATGTGAGTCTACTCCTAAAACCTGGGTCCATTTTCAGATAACTGACAAAACTAGACATGTGAGTTCTCTTACACTCGGAGGAAGTGAGCCCCACTTTCACAGTAGTGGATGTTTGTTATTTTTGCCAGCCTGGCAACCTCTCCATTTCTCTGGTACAGCATCTTGAATTTCCCCCGGAAACACCCCTCTTTTACTCTCAGATTCCTTACAAATATGAACACATCTGTCCATTTTAACTCAATTCTAGATTTTTTGTTAAAACAAAATAAAGCGTTAGAGATAAAGCTTAGATCTGTTGGTGTGAGTCACAAAGTCATAAGAGAAAAGTGTGCCTGAAAACAAAAGAAGGATGAAACATTAGAAAGAAAACTAGAGAGAGACAAAGAAAAGGGAAAAAAAACTCTTTACAAGATCACTGATGCTCATACCAGAAGCCTTTGTCTTACATGAGCCAACCAATCCCCTTCATTTATTTGAGCCAGTTTGAATTGAATTACTTTCATTTGATAAAGAAAGAGTATGAATACAACAACACCTCTAGCTCCACATTCAGAACATAGTTTCCATTCAAGAGCAACAGTTAGGTCTAAAGGAACATTTAGAAAATCCATCCTCACAGGAAGTGGAGAATAGCTGGCATCATCTGCATGTCAAATTTCCTTCATTTGAGAATAAGATAAATTGTTGTTAGAAAACTTGACACAAGCTTAGGATTCTTCTTTTCCAAAGACCATTCCATGTTGCAACATGGTGCAAGAACAAAAGGATGATTTGTCTCACAAATCTTTATATCTTGCTCTATGCCACAAAAGTCTTCCTGTGCTTACTACTTAGAATATTTCTATACTAATGAGAGGAAGACCACCACCCCAATTTTTGTGCCCCAAGTAGAGAAGGGAAACTGATGGCTGGATTCACCTCAGTTATGAATATCACCAGAGTCCATCGGTCAAAACAATAATAGGAAATAGGAGGGGACGTTACCTGTCCACAGGATAAGCAATTGTAGATAAAAAAATATCATCCTGCCCTTTCAACTTGCTTATGTACATAAGACAATTGAAATGAAAAATCTCATTAGCAGATAGCTGAAAAACCAATAAAAACATTTTTTCCCGAAAAAGTATGCAGCAACAATTAATCCTTCAATTTGTTAAATAGACTTTTGATTCTCTTACATATAATGGCTCCTATAGACAGAGTGTGCCTGAGTTGCAATATATAATGACCTTGGTCATATAAAGCATTGATATTTAGGAACAACTCAGCCTCATGAAATAATTAAACATGGCAAAATGTTTATACTCAAAATCTCTTTCCCCAATGCAAAAGAGACAGACTAGTTAAGAGTTAATGGCTCATCAAAAAGAATGGATGCTCAGAAGTGACAGCTCATTGATGTCCTGCCTCTCTCTAATGGCTATAAAGCGCACACACTCCATTCTATGCTGGAAGAGACTTGATGGCAAAAACAGTAAAACAAGAACCAAATCCGTGGAGCCAAAGATGAAGCCAGAGCTGCTGCAACCACTTTTATGAATGTCCAGGAAGCATGTTGTGTTTGGTGGGATGACTGGAAAGGAAAAGACCAGTCAAGACCACTATTGCATTTATACTGAGCATATGTCTAACATCAGAAGGTGAATCTACACCAATGGATAAATTCAGCCTCAGGATGTAGGTTGTAAAAGCAGAATCAACGTTAAGTTACCTCATAAAGTTTGTTTTGGTAAAAGAATTTTTTTAAAAATCGAACAAAAACCACACAATAGCATTCTGTACTTTCTCAGATTCCCTCAGCCTCTTCCTCCTCTGTCTCTTGATCAGCATCTGTTCCATGAACAAGTACTCCTCCAACTTTGGACTTGGAAAAAATAACCTTTTGTGGCATGGTCCCTGATTCCCAAGCAGACACTCAGGAGCCAAGAGTATGTGGAGTTAGCTTCCTGTAGGTAAAACTCCACCAACAAGAAATGACATAAGCAGAAGCTGGGAAGCTAAGCTCCTCTTTCTCTTTCTCTCCCATAAACTACCCCAAGGCAAGCCCTAAGTACATGTGGAATGGCACAGTGCATCCCCCTCCCCCTCTTCCTGCCTCCTTGCTAAATAGTAGCTAGTGTGGTAATACATGGCATTACACTGCACCACATGGCATTTACTCTGGCCTTGTCACCTTTACACTCCAGGTAGCACATCTATAATAATAAAAGGGTAATATGCTAATTAGACTGAACATCCTTCTGGGTATCATTACAGATGTCCTTCTGGACAAAGCTGGGGCCGGAGCAAAGCCGGGTTCCGGGTGACTGGCGGCAGCAGCCAGAGCAAAGTAGCCCGGGTCCAGGTGCCGGAGGGAAGCCGGTGCCAGCAGCCGGGGAAAAGAAGACCTACTCTTGCACGAATTTTTGTGCATCAGGCTCTAGTCCTAAATAAATGGACAACAGTGTAAGCACTGCCTTGGGCTCTGCTTTCTCTAAACTTGAGAGGCAGCATGTTGAAGCTACTTGTTGACAGCAGTGAAATCTCTTTGCTATCACTAATACTTTTTTTAATAAAATAATTTCTCTTTATATATTCAGTGATATGGGTTTTATTGGGCTTTGTACTTTGATCTGGAGATACAAAAAAAAGCACTCCTCACTTATACAGGGCCTTTCAAAATGCCCCTTCATACTGTTATTACCAATCAGTGCAAGGAATACACTTACATATGCACTTGTACTTCAGTTGTTTAGTGTTCCATAGCTCACTGCCCAAAATGAAATGACTTAAAGCAAAGATATGAAGGGCTTGCCTTCATGGTTCCGATCCTGGTGGCACCGGCTGGGGTACTCGCTTGGCCAAATTCAGCTGTTAGCTGAGCTGGACTAGAAGGTCCAAGAAACCTTCACTCCAAAAGCCATGTCTCGCTGCTCCTTCAGGCAATGGCTCACTCTCCTCTTGCAAACCAAAGCTTCTTCACCTGGGATGTTCCAACTTGACCCCCCCCATGGGGGCTGAATTCCACGACGGAGGAAGCCCAAGTTACCAGTCCCCTCGTGGCCTGGGCTCAAAGCTCCAGAATTCACTTTCTTTGAATTTTATTGTTCAAAGCAAGTTACAAAGGCAGTGTGACTCGACCCTGCCCCCTCATATGGGTGGCCCGTGTGCAGAAAGAGCGAGGTATATACAGCTGCCACCTTTGGAGGCTGTGTACCAGGGTCATTCTAGAGTTGTCTGCAGATTAGAACCATCTGGAGACCTTTTAAGACTACAGGGGGCTCAGGGCCACACCCTAAACCAATTAATTCGCAATGTGGCCTGGGAGTATGCACAGGCATGGGTTTGTTGCTTGTTAAGCTCCCCAGGTGATTGCAAGGCGCAGACAAGTTTGGAAACCTTTGATTTACCACAACTTGTGAGCAAAAAGGTTTCAAAAAGCTCTAACCAGCAGTGCCTCACTTACACATGGCTACATGTTATTTCACAGTATGCTCAGTGACTTGTCTTGAAACCCACCATGGGTTTAAAATTTAAGGGAAACGCTAATCAATGCTTAATAAAGCTGCCGTGTTAAGATAGCCTCGTCTACCTTACAGGGTGAGCAACCTTCCAATTTGTCTGGGACACGAGACTTTCAGTGCTAAAACCATGTCAGTCTGAGCCAAACTGGATAGGAGGTGACCCTCGATTGCCTATCTCCCCTCTGCTGGACTGGGCATGTTAAGGAAACCTTTGGTGCAGCGGTCACCAACCGGTGGTCATGAAGTCCGAAAGGATGGCAACCACTGCTCTGGTGAGTTTTGTTTCTGCAACATGGTGTCATTGTTATCACCTGAGTTTCCTCGAGATTAACGGCCTAGGCCAGTGTGGCCTGCAGTGTGCTCCACGGACCTGCCCTATTAGCATTACCTGGACACTGGTTAGAAGTGGAAATTCTGGGAACTTCTGATGCTGAGTCAGGGTCTCTGGGAGTAGGACCCAGGAATCAGCATGCTTTGTAAAGCAGCACTGCTCTGGCCTGCCAGGTTCCATCTTCATCGATCTCCACCATCCCACATAAGACAAAATCAGGTTTTTGATTTGCAATAGAGTCAGGAAAAAACATAGCAGGGAAGATCCAATCAATGCTAATTGGCCAGAGATGCCTGACCAAAAGCAGCCAGCATCTTCAGACACATATGTGATAACCATCATTTGGGGCTTAGTTCTGGTCATTTATTTGAGAAAATATATTAAAAATATTATAGCCACAATTAAAGCGGGAGCGTGGAGTCGGGAGCACTAAGCACAGCTGTCTGCTCAGTAGAAGGCCTGTCTCCTTCCAGAACACATCAAAGCGATCAGTGTCAGGTGGTAAACTTTTCTCCAACCTGAAAAAAAATTTTTTAAAACCTCTTCCTTAAAGTTGAGCAGAAAATCAATATTGTCTTTGACTGGATGCTTCGTTTTTCCACTTGAATTTATAGCAAAAATCATGGAGGTTTCAGTAATTTAGAAATGAGGCTCTGTTGAACTAGCTTGGGCTGAAGTTTACTAGATGTAAAGAAGAGTTCTGCCAAGCAAATTCATATCTAAAAATTTAACCACTTTAAAATGAAAACAGGTTTTTTAAGAACTTACCTGTTTACACTGAACTGGTGTTAATCATTCCATACATGAAAGAAGAAACTTACATAAAACACTTTGTTGGTACCATCACTGCATGAATTGAAAGTAAAATAAAGGTATTTCTTAAAACACACACATAATAATTTAGACTTTTTACTAATTCAGATTAGTCTCCCTGCCTAGAACATCAAATTTTGAGTAGGATTTCTTTACCAGCCAATTAGAATATAACTTAATCCCTAATACATTGATGCAAATGGAAGCTCAAAAGCTGCCCTAAAGGACTCGAATAGGCAACCTTTCCATGCACAGCTAGCCAACTGAGCCACACCAGCCAGGGCCACACACATGTGGTTTTCCAACCTAATCCTGTGTTTTTTATATTTGTGGGAGAAATTACTGTAGGTGTGTGCGCTGCCCGCTTTTCCATGTTATAATCACATCACAAATAAGGCTGTGAGCTTTACTTTCCCTAAATTATAAATTTTTAAAAAGAAAAATATATACTCCTATGTAAATGACTGCAAGCAGATTTCAATCACTGATGTATTCTGTATCAGATTTCTGCGTATTTCATACGTGAACAACTGCTTTTAAAACACTGCTGAGAAAGGGTCAATAATAAGTCATTCCACTTTTGAAGCAACTAAGGTAACTTTTATATTCTTTCCCTGATCAGGGTGAAAATCCAACAATATTACTGACTGAACATGCATTGTGAAACTCAGGAATGAAAAGATTCTTCTGCCACGTTCTCCATTTCCCAGCTGCACAAGCATAGTTTATCAACTTCTTTCTCTCTCTAATCCTTCCCTCTGGGGATCACCCTGTCCCTCACCTGGATTTTGCTTCATGGCCAGTACCAAGATGGAGTCCTGGAGGTCGAAATAGTAGCACAAAGCCACATGAACAGCATGAGTGGTCAGTTTAAGTCCACAGAGAGCACAGGTCCCAATAGAAAAGCTAAACTTGACCATCAAATCCAAGAGGATAAACTCAGAATGAAAACTAAACCTCAGCCCCACAAGGGTGGTAAACTAGACTGACCCCTGAGTAAGAAAAAAGGAGGGTAAAGATGTCTGAGATTTTTCTGCCTATGGTTTTTCCTAAGGTTTTTATGGTTTCACATATTTAAATCTTTTATCCATTTTGAGTTTATTTTTGTGTGTGAGGTATAAGTTGGTGGTCTACTTTCATTTTGTCCAATTTTGCCAGCACTACTTATTGAAGAGACTGTCTTGACTCCATTGTATGCTCTTGCCTCCTTTGTCAAACCTCAGAGGGAAGGCAGGGAAGAGATCAACCAATGAACTTGTATGCATACATGCATAACCCATGGACAGAGACAACAGGGTGGTGAAGGCCTGGGGTGGGGGTGGGGACAGGCTGGGTGAGGTCAACAGGGAGAAAGGGGGACATATGTAATATTTTCAACAATAAAGTTTAAAAAATATTCTCAAAATAAAAAATAACAGTGGAAGGACAATGGAAGAGGCTGGAAGACAGATCCTGGCATTGTCCTGCTTAAGGACGTTTGCCTTGTTTAAAAGCATCTGCTCAATGGAATCTTAGATTTAATTCATAAAATGAGAAAAGTAATCACTACCTTCTTCATAAGGCTATTATGAAAACCATAAGAAATGACTTGAAATGAACATGATTAATTTATAGTAAATGTATGTGCAAACACAAGGGGCGTAACTACTACTATGTTCACTGGGTGAGGAGAGCCTTGGGCTTGGGGCCTGCAGCAGAGGTGATCCCATTAATAGGTATATTGTAATTGTCTGCTTATTGATCTGTCTCCCCACTAGACTATTTCATTGAAAGTAGGGACCGGGTCTTAGTCATCACTGTGCCTCTATTTACATAGTAAGACATTCAGTCACTGTTTACGGAATGTTGAACAAATAAATTCTGAATCCTCACTGTCATTCAGACAGAATACGATGTGGAGTGATGTGAGAAATGAAACAGCCATGGCCCATGTGCCCAGGAACAGCTCCCCATCTGCCAAAAAGGGCTCCTACTTACTGACAGAGCACTGGCTCCTCTGGATTAGGAGCCCAAATTCTCAGAATTAGAAGCATTACTTGAAGCCAGTCAAGGAGGAATTGACCATTAAATGCCTTGGAAATTAAGAACAGCTAAACTTAACTGTGTTCTTATCATAAGCTGGGCACTGTGCTAAGCTACACATTATTTTATTTAAAACATACTAGAGGCCCAATGCACAAAATTTGTGCAAGGGCCTTGCGCCCTCCTTCCCTCCTCTAACCCCCCCCCCCCCAACACACACACACACAGCGGACCATGGTGGCTGCCTCTGCCTTGGCCCCTGCCTGCCATGGCTTTGTCTGGAAGGAAGGACATCCAGTCTAATTAGCATATTACACTTTTATTATTATAGACAACAACATAAGCAGGTCTTGTGACATTCCACATTGACAGATAACGAAATTGAGTACCTGAGAGAGGTTAGGTATAATCATCAAGCTGGATGTGGTAGAGCTAGAATTGAACTCTAGGTCTCTTTTATTCCAGAGTCTATATTCTTACCCAATATTTTACATGGCTTTCTGAGAAATGAGAGTCCTTGCGTGTTTACCATGCAGAATGTAGGTCATCTGCAGGCCAAGTGAAAAAAGGAGAATTCTTCCTCCTCTCCCCCTCTTCCTTTCCCAATTCCTGCACACAGACCTTAAGCCAGTCGCTGTGCTGGCTCTAGAGATATACCAGTGATGAGCCAAGATGCTGCCATTGAGGAAAGGAGACAGACAGGTTAAAAAATGAACTGCAATCAGAAGGTGGTGTCAGCTGGGTGATGAAACGTGGTGGCATTTGTAGGAGGGTAGGGACAGCCCCTCAGGCTGGGCAGCAGGAGGGTATTATGCAGGCAGGTGCTGCAGAGTAGCCCTACGAGAGTGGTGAGATGGGAAGTCTGGCATAGGAATGGGTCAGCAGCCATTTCCTAAATGAGTTGTCACAACAGACAACACAGCCTGAGGTCTTGTGGGATGGTAGGTCCCAAGCTAGTTACCTGGAGATGGTCAAATAGGCTTGCAATTCACTTCCTTTAAACCAAACCATGTGGCTCCATTTGTACTGACTGCCTCGAATCCTTTCATTCAGGCCTTTGGTCCTCTTGCCTCTGATTTCACTCTATCCAAGCACCTACAAAGCCAGCCACATTCTTGGGTGACTTGCTGATCTAGCTCAGTGCTCCTTCATCTTCCTTCTCGGATCCCGAGGACTCTCCTGGCAACTCCCGTCTTCACTCTCTAGTCCTTGCTTCTCTGAATAGCTCTGGATGTCCACCTGTGACACTGGCCCCAACACCTCTGGTCACATCCTTCAAATGGGCTGGCACCACCATTAGACTTGCTTTGGCCTCAGAAGGGATTGGAAACTTCATAGATGTACCTGTGGACACTAGCAGGACCCAGACACTAAGAACACCTCCTCCATGCTCCCCTCTATTTCTTCACACCTATATTGTTTATGTAATCTGCTGTCATAGGAAGTATTTATTGATGAACTATTCTAGTTTAAACTCTGCTGGGAACAAAAAGACAAATACAAATTTTCTGTCCCAAAGGAATTCAGTCTGACAATGACAACTAAGTGAAGGAACTTGAACTGTACCATCTCCACATAGTCTTAGAGTTCCCACATTTATGTCTCTTGCCCCAAATTCTCCCTCAAGCTTCGGGCTCACATTCTGTTCCCTACTAGACACTTTTATTTGGCTGTCTAATGGCATTCAGAATTAATATATCTAAATTATGATTTTTCTTCCCTTCCTGTTTTTCCTCATCTCTGTAATAGCCTCAATATTCTCAGAGTCATCTTTGATTCCTCTCTTTCCCCATAGACCCCGATTTATAATCCATCAATGAATCCTATGTATTCTACCTCCAAAACATGTCCATCCACATCTCTTCAAGTCCCTTCTCACCGCCCTGACCCATCATGGGCTGCTGCAGGCCTACAGAGCCCTTTCTGCGTATTTGAGAAAAGGTGCCCTTCCTCTTTATCTTCACTGCCAGAACCAGGATGTTTGCTGATAAGCAGAGCATGGGCTGGATTTCAACTTCCACTTGACCTCCAGGCTGGAGCCCTGTACAATAAATAACCTGCAGAAACACAGTCACACTCATGCTGCCATTTTTCTTCTACTACTGCAATAGCCTTGTAAGTGCCCCTCCCATAGTCTATTCCCCACATAGCATTCACTGTGGCCCTTTAAATTCTTAAACCAAATCTTCACTTCCCTGTTTAAAACTCTTGGTTCTTACCTTGACTTCCAAGCCCTGACTGATCTGGCCCCAGTTTACCTCTCTGATTTGCTGGTCCACCCTTACTCTGACCACCTTTCTGTTCCTTAAAAATATAAAACTTCAAGCTCCTTCCCTCTGACTGAGGTGTCTTCTTTCTTACCTCCCAGTTTGAATCACAGTATGTATAACAGGGTTAGTCTTAATATTTAGTTCATCATATATTCTCATATTTTAGTCCATGGATGCCCTGTCATATTTCATTGTTTAGCTATTATTTTTAATGTAACAAGAATACCTGGCCCTACCAGCCAAAACACAGCTGGGACTTTGACAATGACTTACCTGTAACCATAAGTTTCCCTACTTCTCCCCATCTAAGGTAACTATAAGTACAAATCTTATTTCTCATTCTCCTGATTTTGCATTTATATAATGCTATTATATCTATATGTGTTCCTACATAATTGGGGGAGGCATTTTACTAGCTTTTAATATTATAAAAGATAACCATGCTACATATAATCTTTTAGACAATTTTCATTTAACATTGCTAAAATTCAATTCTATTATGTGTCACTTAGTGTATTCATTTTGCCTGCTGCATAATATTCCTTTGTGTGAACATTTGGCGCTATTCATCTATTCACCAGTGATGGGCACTGAAGTTCTTTCCAGGTTTTCATTATTGGGAACCAGGCTGTTATGAATATGTATATATGATGTCTCCTGTTGAACATGTGCAAGAATTTCTACTGGTATAAGTCTAGAAGGAAGTTGAACTATTGGATTCCCAGTGTATAAATGTTCAAATGAGGATATCATGCCAAACTGTTTTCTAAAATCATTGTGCCAGTTCATACTCCCACCAGCAATCTTGGAAAATCCTATGGATCCACATCCTCTTCAAACACTTGAAATTATCAGACTTTCAAAATTCTGGGCCAAACAAATCAGTGTAAAAAGATATCTCATTCTGGCCTTGATTCATATTTCCATAATTACTAAAGATAATTACTTTCACTTTATATGTTCACTAGCTATTGGTATTTCTTCTCCTCAGTGCTTCAAGGTCTCAATATGAATGCTTCCAACACAAAGAGAACTTCTCTGATCACTCACCAGGTGAAGGTCACCACTCTCCAGTGCATTCCTCTGTTTTCTTTGTGGCATCTACCACTACCTCAAATTACCTAGTTTGTTTGCTGATATATTGTCTGTCTCCCTCAACTAAAATATAAGCTCCGAGCATCATGATTGTATATTCGCTCCTCCATCACTAGGGTCTGGAACAGTGCCAAGCACAGAGCGGTTGGATGACTGACTATATGATGACAGAGATATATATTAAGTTAAGAGTTGTGTTCTAAAATCTGAATTTCAATCTCAGCTCTCCCACTTACTAGCTGGGTTGTCATGAATAAATCACTAAGATCATCTGTTCCTGAGTTTCCCCATGTGTAAAATGAGAGATAATAATATTCATTACTTCATGGGGTTGTTATGAATTTTAAATAACTTGATACTTGTAAAGTTCTTAGAACAATACCAAAAAGCACTCCATAAACGCCAGTTATTATTATCAGTGTGCAATTTTTGTTATTACTGCTCCATGGCACAAGGCACCAAACCAGCCTGGGCAGAATGAGCTTTCCCTTCTCCCACAGACTCCCCCTCCTCCCATTCCCACAGCCTAGAGAAAAGTAGAGGGGCACTTGGAGGAAAGTTTGGGGGGGCAGTCTATTTTCAAGAAAATGATCTGCTCATCCCACAGAAGAAAAAGTTAAATAACAGCACAGAGTAGGTGCTCAACAATGCTGATGAATAAATGATTCATAAACCATCAATCCATGCAGCCCATAACCCTGTCACACACGAAGTCATGACATTGTCCCCTCTCTCTCCCTTTATTCTGGTTCATATTTTCCAAGACAGGAAAGAGAAGTTAGAATGCGGGAAGGCAAAGACATATAAGTAAAGCTGGATAAGGAAAGGGGGACAGAGAACTGAGACAGGGAACAAGGGTAAAAGGCGGGGGTTGGGAGAAATGGAAATTTTCAGATCGCACTGTGGCACTGGCCTCTACTGTAGAACATTAAAATGCTGAAAATAGGGACATAAGGGAGTCCCTCAACTATCCGCACACCCAGGGAAATTTTTCTTTTGTAGGTATGAATAGGAGCAGGGGAAAGATAAGTCCCGAAAGAGGGGTGGAGAAAAGACCAGAGGCCCAAGGAGGGAGATGAGGGAAGGTGAAGCCCAAGGCAAACTTCACCTAACCATCTTGCCTGGGGAAGGATGGTCCCGATAAATCTGTGCCCTCCTCCCCCTACCCCCGTGTCAATGTCACCATAGCGTGAGCTTACCTTGTTCTGCAACCAGGAGCCCTGTTCCATTTGGAGCCTTCCTGGCCCCAAGTGGGAAGTGCGGCCTTGGTTAAATGCACCAGGAAGCAAAGCCGAAATGAGATTCCACTGAGAATTCCAGCAGGTTCACTGGGAGAAACTGTTTCCATTTGAGAAGGATCAGGAGTCCTGGCCAGGGACCAGCTGCCTCTCCAGTGTCAAATTCCATGACAGCTCTGAGCCCCGGAGAGCGTGTGTCCCTCCCTCCCTCCTCCTGGCTCCGGGAGTCCCAGGGCGGGTCCGGGCGGGGGGCACATGGGGCTAGCCCATCTAGCCGCTCCCCCACCGTCCACTGATGGCTGGCTGTTTGGGATCCACCTTGGAAGAACCCAACTCCTACTTGCCTGTCCCCGCTTCAGCATCCACAGTGCAGAATGCCGAAGCTGGTGACAGGATGCCCTGCCGGGATTGGGGACTCCCTCCTTCTCCAGTCCTTGGCTGGCAGGGGACAAGCCTGGTTGTCAGGGTGTTGCATACCTAGAAGCTACAGAGGGGGTGCAGGCAGGCGCCCAAATCTCTCTCTCTCTCTCTCTCTCTCTCTCTCTCTCTCTCTCTCTCTCTCTCTC
>PVJC01005307.1:0-59634 GCA_004026665.1 Murina feae
TATATATATATATATATATATATATACACTTATTTATCATATATATTGTCTGTCTCTATCATAGAAAGTAAGTTCTATGAAGGGGGTGGGGTTGCCTTTCTATTCACTACTAGAGGCCTGATGCACGAAATTCTTCACGTGGGAGGGGACATCCCTCAGCCCAGCCCATGCCCTCTCACAGTCCTGGAGCCCCTGGAGGGATGTCTGACTGACAGCATAGGCCTGCTCCCCAGCCAGTCGGACATCCTTAGCACTGCCGCAGAGGCAGGAGAGACTCCTGCCACTGCTGCTACACTCGCCAGCCATGAGCCCAGCTTCTGGCACTTCCCCTGTGGGAGCCCACTGACCACCAGGGAGCAGCTCCTGCATTTAGCATCTGCCCCCTGGTGGTCAGTGTGCATCATAACGACTGGTCATTCCACTGTCATGCTGAAATCGGCTCTCCAACATCCTCTGAGGGGTCCCAGATTGTGAGAGGGTGTAGGCCAGGCAGAGGGACCCCACCAATGCACAATCTGGGCCAGAGAGGGACTGCAGGAGGACTCCAGGGCATGTCCAGCCCATCTCGTTCAATCTCGATCAGCCAGACCCCAGCAGCAAGCTAACCTACTGGTCAGAGTGTCTGCCCCCTTGTGGTCAGTGCATGTCATAGCAAGCTGTTGAGCAGCCTTAGCATATCATTACCATATTATGCTTTGATTGGTTGAATGGCCAACTGGATGACCGGACACTTAGCATATTAGGCTTTTATCATACAGGAGGATTATATCCCTTGTGCCTAAAACAGAGCTAGAACATATAGTAGTAAGCCTTCAGTAAATACTTGTTGACTGAATGAAGGTTGTAGTAGGGAGTGCAGATTATTTAGAAAAATGGAGTCAGGTATATTTCTAGCCAGTGAGGCTCCTTTAATAGGGAATCCCTAATTAATTGTGTGGTCAGTTATTTACTGTAGACTGGATTGTTAAGATCTCATAGAATCCCTTAAAATTAAGCTTACTTTGTAATGAGGTGTATTTCCAAAATAGTAGATTGTAATTCTGACTTGCTTAAGATTTTTGTTGTTGTTTCAAGTTAAGAAAGATTAAAGATGGAGTGCTAAAAATTAATAATACATTGTTGGGAAAACTGGAAACCCTAATACTCAGAATATAAACAGTCTTTTGACCACAAATTAAGAAACAAAGTAGCTGTTTTGCAAGGGCAGCTTATTGAGAAATTGTCATTTTGATGCTGACAGATTGCAAGTATCAGGTATAAGTAAAATGGCTTCAAAAATGTAGATTTTATTTATCTTTTTAACCTACTTTGGGCTATCCCTAAATTAAGGATGCTAAGATATTTATACTTAGAAAAGTTTTCCCTTGGTGGGTAGTTAGGAGATGTGCTTTTATAGAAGGATCAATTCTAGATTAATTCTAATCATTCATGATAGCTTTTGGAATTATTTTTCCTTCATGGGAGGTTGGGAGAGCTATTTTCTTTATACCTTGACCCTCAAACTGAAGACCTAAGCCCCTATTCTCCTATCCTCTTCAGTTACCTAGCAGAATGTTCATAGGCCACACATTCTGGTTTTAAAGTGAGTTTAAAAGCACAACTGAGATGTTAAAGCTCTAAACATGTTATTTTGAATGTGATAAATTTTAAGTATTTTAAATTATAAAGTTCTTTCTAAATGGAATGTATTTTTACATATCACTTTCCCTTTTCATGTCTGTACACTCCTGAAACCTATCAGCTTGATTACTCTTCTTTCTCTTCATGATGTTAAAGAACTTAGGGGGGAAAGGCTGCTAGGGCACTGCTTAAGGGAGAGTCTGGAAATGTCAAAAGGTCAATCTTCAAGTTACCTTCAAAGCTTTGTAGTATCCTGTCTTCTGGGACAGGTGAAAATCACCCATAGGTAGTAATCTGGCCTGGATATTCGACTTGGAGAATGCAGGTGAGTAAACCTCTCTTCAGTATAAAGATGTATTAGCCTGCCCAGGAGCCAAAGGTAGTTTGCTTTATCTCATATAATCAAAATTGTTAGCATGGACTCTAGATGGTAAAACTGCATTTAATGTATTCTGAATGCTCAATTTCAGAAGAAGGAAAACAGCATTTTCTAATGAATGAGCCTATGAGAGAAGTGGAATCAGATAACATGATTATTTTTTCAGTTGAAATTATTTCAATAAATTAAACATTTTCTGAAATTTGCTTTTTAAAGAGAGGATTTTAAGTGGGACTATCCTATATAATAAAGAGGTAATATGCAAATTGACTCATGTCCTCGCACAAGATGGCCACCCCCATGTGAGTATAAGATGGCCAGCAGGGAGGGGCAATTGTAGGCAATCAGACCATTAGGGGAGGGCAGTTAGGGGCGACTAGGCCAGCAGGGGAGACAGGGCAGTTGCGGGGGACCAGGTTGGCAGGAGAAGGCAGTTAGGTTGGCAGGAGAAGGCAGTTAGGGGAGACTGGGCTGACAGGGGAGGGCAGTTGGGGGCAATCAGGTCAGCAGGGGAGTAGTTAGGTGTCAAACAGGCTGGCAGGGGAGTGGTTAGGGGGTGATCAGGCTGGCAGGCAGAAGCAGTTAGGGGAAATCAGGTAGGCAGGCAGGCAAGTGGTTGGGATGTACTCTCTAAATGGAATGTATTTTTACATATCACCTTCCCTTTACATATCTCTGTGGGATCGGGCCTAAACCAACAGTCAGACACCCCCCCGAGGGGTTCCAGATTGGAGAGGGTGCAGGCTGGGCTGAGGGACAACCACCACCACCACCACCCCCAGGCATGAATTCCATGCCTCTTGTATAGTATAAAGAAAGAACACTGGATTAGGAATCAGGAAACCTGAGTTCTAGTCCAGACTCAGCAACTAACTTGACATGGCCCAAGTCTCATCATCTTTCTGGGTCTCCACTTTCTTATTAGTCTACTGAAAGCATATGACAAGTTGATGTCTTAGGCTCCTGTCAGAACTAGCATTCTATGAGTCCAAGTTATTGGAACCGATAGATTTACAAATTTACAGATTCATGTATGTTATTGTAATGTTATAGATATAAATTATAATAAAACATCCATTGCCAATAAATGAATAATGGCTGTTTTAGAAAGAATTTCACATGCCAATGACATAAAATTATTTTTTATAGGTACATTCCTCTCATTGAAAGGAGCTGTGCTAACATTCTCCTGTATGGATCGAACTGGTGGATTAATGCAACCACCATATGAAGTTTGGAGGGACCCAAACAACATAGATGAAAATGAAAAATCTTGGAGAAGGAAACTGGTCATGAACTGCCCCTCTCTGTCACAAGAAATAGGAGATCATCAGTATACAATAATCTGCTCAGAAAAACAAGCCAAAGTTTTCTCACTGCCTTCTCAGACTTGCCTTTATGTTCATAACATCACCGAGACATCTTTTATATTGCAAGCAGACGTGGTGGTCATGTGTAACAGTGCCTGCTTGGCATGCTTTTGTGCCAATGGGCATATCATGATAATGAGGTACTTGCCGTCTTTATAAATTATCTAGTAATCACAACAGTGTCACAAGGTGCAATTCTGAGAAGTATATGTGTAATCTGCAAGATGTTATCAAGAAGCAACCTGAGACCCTTCTTTCCTTGTGTTTTTGGATGTCTTATTGTTCTATAATTTGAGAAAAGTTTAGTTTTTTTTATCTTTTGTTTTGGTTGGGTGTTTTGTTTTGCTAAAAATGCTTTGCATTGTGAATGAAAAATATTTTTCATTGACATCAAGGAATCTAAGGAAAGAGTGATTTTCCAGTCACTCACACATTCATTCAGCAAATATTTACTGAGCATATGTTATCTCCCAGAAGCTATATTAGGCACTGGAAACATAGATACACTATAAAGAAAATAAGTGAACTGTTACTTTTACTATGTTTCATAGTCCAATGAGAATTTTACATACAGAATTTAATAAATCCTTTTAGCTTCTCTAGGACATAGATCATAAAGTATTATTTGCATCCACTATTGTACACATGTTAGTGAATTAACCTCTTCCCCACTACCACCCATTAATTTGCCTGAATCTATCATGGATGTCTGTTTTACAGGGTATGTTTTGGACTCATATCCAAAGGAGCTTAGTTACTTGAAATGCCATAACATATACTTTTTATAACTGTTTTCATACTAAGTCTTTGAAATACAGTATATAGTTTACACTTACAGAACATTTCAACCGAGTCGAGCCACATATCAACTGCTCAATAGGCACATGTGGCTAGTGGTTGGACAACACACTGCTAGGACCTCATGAAAAGCTTATTCCAACAGAATATATTTCAGGCCTCATTTTATACGGTAAGGTTCTAGGGTTTAAATTGTAATTACAAACTATTTTCAGATGGGAAATTAGTACTCTTTTTCAAGGTGCTGGCTTTATAGTCTGGCATAATTTAAAATCATTGTGCATATGGGAATTAGTAGGATGATTTCAAAGTTTGAGATATAATTATAAGGTTATTTTTCTCCGCTTGGCATTTGAGGTGTGATTTACAAGCAATGAGATGATTCCTTCAATAGTTTGTAAAATTGGTTCGAATGACAGTATCCAAGGGACATTGTTTAAAAAAATGAATTTAAGGGAAATAATTGGCTATACCATTAGGATAAGCATACAGCCTTTTGGTAAGACACTAGGAGATGAGTGGTATCCATTTGGATGTACAAATTCTCATATATTATGTATAACTTATTCTCATTCCCTTACAGCCCTGGCCATGCTTATATTTATTAATCATCCCTTTGGTGTAGTCATAGGCAATTTCTATTTCCTGTGTACTGAGGGAGTAAAGAAATGGAGAGCAAAGCCACTCCATTCCCAGGCACAGTGAACTGGACTCACTCCATGCCTCCATCAGTACTAACCTCCTTAAACTCAGGAGTTTTGCCTTAAAAGACCAGTATGCAGTCAGGCACTTTCTAGCAGTAGTGTTTCTGTCATAACCAAAGATTATAACCATACTGTAGAAACCTGTGAAATGCTGCAAAAAGTATCCTGAAATTGCTGGCCATTTCACTTAATCCGATCTTCAAAGACTTTTGCTAAGTACTAGATGGGTTAAGATAAAAGAATTGTGCCCATGATTTTTTTTATGTATATGATTTGATGTCAAAGTGATTTTATTGCCACTGAGACTTCAAGAGATTAAAAAAAAAAACAACCACAAAATAGAGGTATAAAAATTACTATTTTTCTGTACAGCTTCTAAGAAATTAAAAGCTTCTAACAATTTGAATATAATGTGGATTTGCTTTTTTTCCATGCAGCTTGCCTAGTCTTCGCCCAATGTTGGATGTTAATTATTTGCCACTGACAGACATGAGGATAGCACGGACATTTTGTTTTACTAATGAAGGACAGGCATTATACCTGGTCTCTCCTACTGAAATTCAGCGGTTGACGTACAGCCAGGAAATGTGTGATAATCTACAGGTAGGTCAGGCACAAAAAAACTATTGGAATAGTTGTAAAAAGAGAGAATGAGAGAAATGTTGAAAAACTAAAATACTGCCCCGGCCGGTGTGGTTCAGTTGGTTGGAGCATCTTCCTGTACACCAAAAGGTGGCGGGTGTGATTTCCTCAGAACACATACCCAGGTTGTAGGTTTGATGCCCAGTCAGAGTGTGTGTGTGTGTGTGTGTGTGTGTGTGTGTAGGAGGGGAGGGAAGGGGGAAAGTGGCGCATAACCAGTTGATGTTTCTCTGTCTCTTTCTTTTTCTCTCTCCCCTTCCTTCCCTTTTTCTCTTTTAAATTTTTTTAAAAAGCATTGCTTTTTTTTAACAAAAAATTATCAGGCTAGACAATAAATATACCTTTCCTAGAATATGTCTTGAATATTATGTTCATCACTGTGACCCTTACCAAGTGTGTTTCTAGGTATACACAGAAAAATGTGAAAATTATGCATATAATGGTTAATTTTAAAATTTTGGGTTTTGTGTAGGGTTTTTTTTTTTTTTTTTACCTGTGGAGAATGCTCTGAAAGATGATAAACTCTTCATCCAGGATGGAGAATATGCGTATACACACAAAAACTTTGCATACAATTCAGGCAGTTAATGGACTTTTTAAAGGAAAACTTAATTTGGTTAACAGCGATACAAAAGAAACACCTACTTATTCTGTGGGTTAGAATTGGGCATTTGTCCTTGATCAAAGCAGCAAGCAGAGTCTAGAAACAGAATAAATATAAAGCCTATTTAACCTTGGGTAAATACAAGTGGTCACAAAAATTTTAAAATATCTTAGAAATTTTATTGGTTCAATCCCCTCATTTTACAAATAAGAAAACTAAAAGCCATTCATTATATCACAGAGTTTAAGAGTATAAGCTCTGAACCATTTAAGTGTATTTTGCCCACTTGCAATACTGTGGGTATTTTACTTAGCCTACCTGTATGCTCTACCTTAGAGCATTGTGTGATAATTAAGGAAGAATTCATGTAAAGCACTGACCACAATGCCTGAAATATAGAAAGTTTTTAAAATAAATAATGATATTATAATTACTCAACAAATACTGAGTTTAACCTGTGTGCCTGGTACTTGACTAGGTTCTAGGAATCCTATCTAATAAATGAGTAATATGCAAATTAGGCATCACTTGGTCACAAAGATGGCTGTCCCCATAGGCACAAGATGGCGGCGCCCATAGCCACAAGATGGTGGCGCCCAGTCCAGCTCAGCCCCACCACTGAAGTGGTCAGGCCTGTTAGCCAGGCAGGTGGGGGGGAAGGTAGGGGACCCCAAGGGGCGGAACAGGCGATCAGAGGAGGCTGGAGGTCCCCTGACCAGGCCATAGGCCTTCACCAGAGGCCTCAGGCATTGGCAAGGGCAGAGGTGGTGATTGGAGGAGGTAGGGGCAGAGCCAGTGATCAGAGGGGTATGAGGGTACCCTACCCAGGCATAAGACCTGGGCCAGAGGCCTCAGGCATGGGCAGGGGAAAGGGCAGAGATCGCAGGGGCCTGGGCTCTGCAGAGCCAGCAATCAGGGGGGCAGGGGTAGAGCCTGCAATCACAGGGGTCTGGGATCCAGTGGAGCCAGCAAAACAGGAGTCTGGGGGTCCCCTGCCCAGGCTGCAGCCTTGGCCAGAGGCTGCCAATGGGGCAAGGGCAGAGCTGATGATGGCAGGGGGCAGGATCAGAGCTGGTGATCACAGAGGCCTGGGCTCTGTAAAGCCAGTGATCAGAGGGCTTGGGGGTCTTCTGCCCAGGCAAAAGAGTAATATGCAAATTAACCTTCACTCCATCACAAAGATGGCAGCAACCAGGGAGCTATAGCAAGGCAGGAGGCTTGCATTGCCCCAGTGATGGAGGAAGCCAAGATTCCCACCTGTGGGCCCTGAGCTCCACTCAAGGCAACAAGGTTTCAATTACAGAAGGTAAATAAACCCAAGATGCCTGCTTCCAGCTGGTGGCTTTGAGCGGGACCAAGGCAACAAAATTTCAATTATAGAAGTTAAATAAATCCCAGATACCTGCTTCCAGCCCGTGGCCATGGCCAGCCTGATAATGGCCCTCAGTGCCTTACCCAGGCTGGCCAGGCACCCCAGTATAGACCCCCACCCTGAAGGTGCTGTGGCCAGCCTGAAAACAGCCCTCAGCCCCTCACCCAGGCTGGCCACACTCCCATGGGGTGAAGGTGCCCCCTGGGGGGTTTGACCAGCCTGCAAACAGCCATCAGCCCCTCAACCAGGCTGACCAGGCTCCCCAGTGGGGACCCCCACCCTGAAGGGGCTGTGACCAGCCTGCAAACAGCCATCAGCCCCTCACCCAGGCTAGCCAGGCACCCCAGCAGGATACTCACCATGATCTGGGACACCCTTCAGGGCAAACCAATTGATGCCCAACTGTGCACCAGGCCTCTGTCCTATATAATAAAAGGGTAATATGCAAATTGACCCTAACAGCAGAACCACTGGGAATGACTGGTCAGTCACTATGACACACACTGACCACCAGGGGCAGATGCTCAATGCAGGAGCTTCCCCCTGCTGGTCAATACCCTCCCACAGGGGGAGCTCTGCTCAGCCACAGCCAGGCTGTCAGCTGCCAGCACAGTGGTGGTGGTGGGAGCATCTCCCACCTCCTCAGCAGTGCTAAGGATGTCCAATTGCAGCTTAAGCGTGCTCCCCACTGGCAAGTGGACATCCCCTGTGGGATCCTAGGCTTCCAGAGTGATGTCTGACTGCCAGCTTAGGCCTGTTCCCCTAAGGAGCAGGCCTAAGCCAGCAAGTGGACATCCCCCAAGGGGTCCTAGACTGCAAGAGGGCATAGGCCAGGCTGAGGGACCCCCCACCCCCAAGTGCACAAATTTTTGTGCACCTGGCCTCTAGTATAATAATAAACAAGATATAAGTCCCTACCTGCTAGAGTGGAGGGAGACAACCACAATACTCTGCGGAAATGCTGTTTATACATGGCTGAGCTGGTTCTGGGGAGACGCACAGAGGGGCACCCGGGCTGATGAAAAGAGGAAGCGGGCAGTTAAAAAGCATGTGAAGGGTGAGTAGGAGTTACCCATGGGGATGGCTGGCTGGGGGTGGGAAAGGTGATGATATTCTTGCCAGAGTAGTGCCATTCAAAAGCCCAGAGGCTTAGGAAACAGCCAAGAAAGTTCAGAGTTGGGAAGTGAAAAGGGTGAAGGATGGTGCTGGAGAATTAGTGAAGAATAGAGCTTGGATCACCTTTAAGCTCCTTTTATCCCAAGTTCCTCCAAAGGCAACAGGAAGTCATTTAAAAGATTTAGCAAAGTGTTTATTGAAACTAGTATTCTGGTGGCAGTATAGCAATTGGTTTTGAGGAATTAAGACTGAAGGTGGGGAGAGCAATTAGGAGCTTTTAAAAATAATTAAGGCCAAAAATAATGGTGGCTTGAAATGAGGCAGCCAGCGGTGAGGATGGGAAAATTAGCAGATTCAATAGCTAAGAAGCGTAAGCAGTTGGATTGGAGGATTATTAGCAAGCAGTAGGAGTGAGGTACAGTAAGGAATTAATAACTATTCCTGGGTTTCTAGCTTGAGAAACTAACTAGATGGTATACTGCCAATTCCAAAGAGAAAGGATTAAGGAGGAGAGCTCAGGTCTGCTGAGTGGAGGTGAGGGAGATGGGGTGAAGTGTTGCAGCAAGCTCCTGTAAGGTCACAGATCTGACTTGTGGTTGAAGTCCCTTCCCCCACAGTGATAGTGCTCAAATTTTGATCTGCTTTAGAATGACCTGGAGAGCAAGTGTAAAGCAGAGATAACCAGAGCGCATGTTTGTAGATTCCGATTGAGTTTGTGTGGAGTAGAGCCTGAGCATCCGTACTTCCAAGATTTTTCTTGTCACTAAAGCACACCAAAGAGAGAGCCGCTCACCTGTGCCTCACCATGCAATAGCTGCTCTCTGACTCGTTTAAATCATCGAGCCATTTCATAATGTTGTACTTGATGTGAAAGCAAGTCAAGCCTCTTTCCACACCCCACCACAGGCTTCCTGTTTCATAGGGCACTCATGCTTGTTGGGAGAGGGACTAGCTCAGGCAGAGGCTACAGTAATTGAAAAAGATCAGAAGTCTAGATTAATAGTCATTGACCAAGTGAAAATTAACCCTAGAGTCAATATACTATCTTCCCATGCTTTTAACTGTCAAGGAAATAAGAGCGCAGAAAAATAAAAATTTTAGGATGGCAATTCCTGGAGAAGAAAGGAAAAAGGAGAGGGAATGACAGAGACAGGACTGGGAGCAAAGCAAAATCATAGAAAAATATGGAAAGCAAACTGTCTTTTCATGATGTGCTCAAACAACCACAGTGCTACCTTTTGAGCTATTTATTTATTTGTAGTTACTCCAATGCTGTTTTCTTTGAATTTGATACAGGACATGCTGGGAGATTTGTTTACCCCCATAGAGACACCAGAAGCTCAAAACAGAGGTTTCCTAAAGGGCCTGTTTGGTGGAAGTGGACAAACCTTTGACAGGGAAGAGCTCTGTGAGTAAATTCCTGATCCTAAAATTGTGTCACAAAAAAGAAGGTGTGTGTGTGTGACAACATAATATATGACTTCAAATTTTAGACTGGATTATTTGCTTCTATACCATGAATATTATTTCTGTTTATCAAACCTAAATAAAGTTGATCACTTTATATTGGGAAGTAGTTTAACAAAAATAATACATGAAATTCATGCAAATAATGAGTAAGCTAATAGATGGGTCATTTGTAAGTAGATCATGTCTGCAAGGCAGCGTGAAGACAATCAGTTACTAACGCCTGGAAAAAAAACATTTTTGAACCTGCCTGCCTTTAACCACTGCTGGGAAAGTTTTTTCTTCAGAACACAAGGTTTATCAATACTATAGAGCAAATTACTTTAATATCTACCACTGAGACTCTGATAACAGTAATAAAAAAGCAGTAGAAAGATACTAGGCAACATTTTTAGACAGAAGTCAGGGATGTATTTTCCTTGTACACTGTAAATTTGTGCAGCCACTATGGAAAATGGTACAGACATTTCTTTAAAAATTTTTTAAAAAAATAGAGCTGCCATATGACCCAGCAATCCCACTCTGGTTATCTATCCAAAGAAAACAAAAACACTAATTAAAAGACATATGTGTACCTCTGTGTTCATTGTATTATTTACAGTATCCAGATATGGAAGCAACCTAGGCGTTCATCGATAGATGAGTGGATAAAGAAGATAAGGTGTGTGTGTGTGTGTGTATATATATATATATATATGTCTGACTGTCAGCTTAGGCCTGTTCCCCCAGGAAGCGGGCCTAAGCCAGCAGGTGGACATATCCCGAGGGGTCCCAGATTGCGAGAGGGCACAGGCCGGACTGAGGGACCCCCGAGTGCACAAATTTTTATGGATGGACCTAGAGGGTATTATACTAAATGAAAAAGATAATACTGTGATTTCACTTACATGATTTCACTTATATGTGGAATCTAAAAAGCAAAACAAATCAATGAACAAAAGAAGAACAGACCCATAGATATAGAGAACAAGTTAAAGGTTTCCAAAAGGGAGGAAGGTTACAAAAAGGGTGGTGGGAATAAGGTTTTCTAGAGCATCTTATCATCATTTGATCTTGCAGATAAAAAAATCTTTTACTAGTAAACTTTTACCTATGCAAAACATCTAGGTGTTTTCATACAATGCAAAATTTATTCTTCAACCATAAAAAGGCATGAAATTTGATATATGCCACAACATGGATGAACCTTGAAAACACCATGCTAAGTTAAAGAAGGGACAAAAAAGGTCACATATTATATGATTTATTCCATTTATATAAAATGTCCAGAATGAGAAATCCATAGAGACAGAAAGTAGATTAGTAGTTGCCAGGCACTGAGGCAAGAAGTGACTGTGCAGTGGTTCTCAACCTTCTTAATGTTGCGACCCTTTAATACAGTTCCTCATGTTGTGGTGACCTCCAAACAGAAATTATTTTCGTTGCTCCTTCATAACTGTAATGTTGCTACTGTTATGAGTCATAATGTAAATATCTGAAATGCAGGATGGTCTTAGGCGACCCCTGTGAAAGGATCGTTCGACTCCCAAAGGGGTCGCGACCCACAGGTTGAGAACTGCTGGTTTAATGGCTATGGCATTTCTTTTGGGGTAATGAAAATGTTCTAAAATTAGTGGTGACAGTTGCACAACTCTGAATACACTAAAAACCACTGATTTATACATTTTAAAAGGAAAAAATTTATGGTATATGAATTATATCCCAATAAGACTCTTAGAGATCTAGATTCCATTCCTAATGTTCCCTCTTTGGAAATGCTCACTATATTTTTACCAAGACAGTTGTTTTTCAATTTTTAAAAATTACTTCATGAAATTGAGCTTTGTAAGTGATGGATAAATGTTTAGTCTTTTATGAAGTAACAAAATTTCATCATATGTATAATAATTCCCATCATGCATATACCCCATTCTCTAATATTTACAGAGAGAGTGGGGGGGGGGGATTTAAAAACAACAACTGAGACCTATAAAGGCTGACAGCAAGGTAAACAGAGAACACTGGAATGAAGACTTGGGCTGAAATTTAAACAAAAGAACAGACCTGTGATTGGAACAGACACTAATGTGAGTTCACATATGTTGTGAACACCCCAATTCAGCAACATCAAGGATGCAATTACCATGCTTCCTGTCAGGATCAGAGTAGGCAAACTCTGCTCACCTCCTCCCACTTTGTTGTACCCCCTGAAACTAATGTAACATCGTATGTCAACTGTAACTTAAAAATAACAAAAAAAATATGATTAGGCCATAGTGTGTGGCATAAACACACACACACACACACACACACACACACAAAGGGATGTGGCAACAGTAGCTGTCACAGTCTCTTTCATAGGCATTTTTCTTGGGTAAGTACAATGATAGGGTCAAATATGTGTCTCTTATGGAGAGGTGTGACAGTAGGACTTAATATAAGTACTTTGGCGATGAACTTGACTGCCACTATGTGAATTACTGACAAATGTTTTCTGTTGCTCTGGCTTGAATTCCCAGTTGGGGAAGCTGCAGCAGGAAAAGCATCCCGCAGCCTTGCCCAGCACATTCCTGGCCCCGGCAGCATAGAAGGGATGAAAGGCGCTGCAGGTGGGGTGATGGGAGAGCTGACACGAGCAAGGATCGCGCTGGACGAGAGGGGGCAGAGGCTAGGAGAGCTGGAGGAGAAAACTGCGGGCATGATGACCAGTGCGGAAGCATTTTCCAAACATGCACATGAGGTAACTAAGTAAATGTAGGCATCTCCACACAGTAATAACTTTAACCACTTAGGTCCAGCACAAGAAAGCTTAAGTAGAGATGCCCCTCATTATAAGTCATCCTGGATCCCACTCCAGTCCCTCCAGTACTTGGGAGAAAAATCCTTTTTAAAAATGCTGTAACACATTGACACTCCATTATCTTGGGGGTAAACTGGAAGAAAATCACCCGTTAGTTCTGATACGCTGTAGATTGTGCATCTGCTGCTAACGTGGAGCTCCGGGGGAGTCCAGGCTCCACACACTCCTTTTTGTCTCAGTCGCTAAAAATTATTTCTTGTCAGCTGAGTATCTATAGCTTGGTTTGTTTAAAAAAAACACACAAACAAACACCAAAAAACCCCTTTGTCATTATTTTACAAAGTAAAGGAAGTTTTATATGTTTTAAGATTTACTGAGATCTTCATGATTAACTCAATATAAGCTTGCTTAACACTTTTTAAGATTTTTTTAACATCTCACAATGACTATTTTTTCTTTACAGTTAATGTTGAAATATAAGGATAAGAAATGGTACCAATTCTAAACTTCTAAAGAAGCTGTGACTGCTTTGAGAAACCATTATTCAGGGAAACCAAATTTAATTCCCAGCATCACTATTCAACTGCTAGAAGCCAGTTTCTTCTACAAAATGTCCATTACAGCCCATCTGAAGTTACCATGAGAGAGACTTATCAGAGACACTGTACAACCAAGAGGCTGGAACCCGGGCTAGAATCCCCAGGTATGGCTGCATTTGCCGTTGCCCACGTGGAATGGAGCGACCGTCTTGGCATGTCATTTGCTGAGGATGTACATTTAGGGACTACGGGAGTCCTCCTGACCCGAAAAAATCCCATACAAACAAAAGCATAATGCACTTAATGAAAAATTCTTTGCATGATAAATTAACATGTTAAGAGGAAAAGAAAAAAAGCATGTTATGGCAGAAGAAAAAAGATTAATGGTAGACTATTTTTATAAATTGGGCCACAGCCAGCATTTTTAAAATCTGCATTAGAAGTTATCAGTGCATTTCTAATACATTTACCATAAACTGAAAAGGAAGAGAAAACAAAACCAAAGTTTTCTTCTCATCTACAACTTTCATTAGACTAAAACATTACTGAATTCTGCTGGGCAAGCATCTGATTAACATTCCTCTCGCTCCATAATCTATCATTCATAGTTCTTGGTCATAATCAAGTATTGCCAATACAGTAAATTATTTCCAACACAATTATTTTCATTTCTGTCACTTTCAGAATAAGTTGCTATTTTTAGTCACAAACCATGCAGGGTTGGGACACCGCAAAGCATTTTTCAGCTGGTTTTGCTCTGCAAGGGAGCTGACTGATAGGTTTGGAAAACTAGACTGACCCTAGAAACAATGCAGCTAGCTTTGAGGACTGATTTCACATACTCTGGCTTCAGTTTCTAAAATGGTATATTCTTCATGTTCCATTGTATCCTTGTCTGCCAGTTACACAGTATTTTACTGTTCATACTCGGGGGCCGGGGCGGGGCGGGGGCGGGGGGGAGGGAGGGGAGTTGTCCTTTAATCCAAAGGTGCTCTTGCAGCCAGACACTCACAGCCCAAACTGGTCATTCTCTTCAGCATGATTCAGTAAAACCTCAGTTAATGTTTTGGGAAAGGAATTCTGATTTATTACATTTCTGATTAACAAGGGCTTTCATTAGAAAATAATTTTGGTTCAATACTTATTATTGAAAATCTTTATAAAATATAGTGGTGTTTTTGCTACCTTAGTCACCATTATGCACAACAGAAACACATAGAGAGTTTAATGATACAAAACCAATAATTCTGTCATTCATTAGACTAATAATATGGTTATTGTCAATAGATACCAAACACCTATTCCTTATTTAAAAATGTCTTCAACATGAAATAAAGACTATCCTTCACCTGATAAAAGGCATCTATCATAACTCAACAGATGACAACTGGAGGCAAAACAAAACAAGCACAGCTGCTGTCATTATTTAACTTGAGTTTGGAAGTCAAAAGTCCCAGAAGTGAGTAAATACAGACTCTAAAAAAATTAATGGATTTGGCTTATTTAATTTTGATTAATCAAGATCTTACGAGATACACACTTGTGTTTTAAGAATTCTGCATTTTCCTGAAGTCAGGTTCTTTTAAAATCCAAACATAGTATTTCTTGGGTTTTTTAAAAAAGATTTTTTTAAATCTTTAGTGCATTTGAACGGGCACTTCCTTTAAATGTTCTTAGTCATTTTGAGAAGAGCCAAGATGATTGAAAGAGTCAGCTAATCTATGGCAGGATAGCGGTTCTCAGACTCCTTGAATTCGCCCGATGTCTCATAAAAGCCTCTCCACCAAGCTCTCCAGACTCCTGTGAACAGTTAGGGTAACAAAACCTGACTTCAGAATGCAACACGATATGTAAAATTATGTAGTGAAAATGTTAAAGAAACCTGAGACCAGGATTTTGGAAACACTATACCATCTCGTTCAACGACCCAGTTTTCTGAACAGATACTTTATCATTTCCATATTTTAAAAAATTAAAAAAACTACAATATTAGTTTATTTTAGGAGCAATGAAATTCAGTGCATTTATTCAGAAATAAAGTGGCATTAAGTACAATATCTCTGAAGTCCCCAATAAGATCTGATTTAACCTGGTCTAGTTCGGGTGTCTCGGCCATGGCACTCACTGTTCACTAAGTCTTCGTTGTGGGGACTGTCCTTTGCACCTTAGGATGTTCAGCAGCATCCCTGGTCTCTGCCCACCAGATGCCAGTAGCAACCCCTGAGTAATGACAATCAAAGTGTCTCCAGCCATTGCCAAACTTGCTCCCAGTTGAAAGCCACTGTTCTGTACAAGGACAGGTTAAGTGTGAATATGTAATATATGTCTAGTATAAAATTAAACATCTTAAGTGCACAGTGTCTTAACAAGATAAGTTATTATACCCGGAATTACATGTGTGGTTCATATGCAATAAAATCGTATTTTGGAGAAAGCTTATATGAATCAGTAAAAAAATAACAGTTATGGAATACTTTAAAGCCTACAGAGAAAATGCCAAAAAAGGACAGCATGGCATTTCACAGAAGTGCTTAAAACTCTGGCTTTAATGAATAGATAAAAAGTCTATAATTAGCACAATTGGAAGTAAACAGGTGCTTCTGAAATGCTTCAAAAGAACAGGTTCTTTTTAAATTAATCTTTCAATATTGTTTTTATAAACCCTCACATAATGTAAGGGTAACTTTATCCCACAAACTCCTGATTAGTGAAATACAAATTAATGAGGTTTTACTGTATCAAAATAATTTTTATAATGCAAAGGAATAGCAATAACAAGAATCTAATGTGGATGTGATTTTCTCTTTGAACATTTCTGTTGCACTCACCTTAGCACACGTGTGTGCATGTGCTCCTGTGCGCGTGCAAACATACACACACACACACACACACAGCGTCAGCGTCAGCATCAGCATCATTATCTTTGACAAATGAGTACTATCGATCCATGTCATTCTTTACATGTTTCATAACTGTGTAAATGTCTTGCCTCTGTCTTAGAACATAAGAAAAATACTCCTGATAACCTGGACAATGATAGAGAAGATGACTCTGAGCCTTAGTTGTCATCAAAATTATATTCTATCTGCTAAGGTGGCATTGGAAAATAAGGCTTGCAAACCACAGCCTCTCCAAGTTGCCCTCCTGTCCCTCTGACTCCTTTCTTGTTACCCCAGGAGAAGATGGGCCTTTGCACTCCATTCATCATTGGGAACCTAGATGTGTTTGTTTTTCTGGTTCTAATAAGCAATAATTCTTATCATGAAATAATCCATTTATCGTGGAGTTTGGAGGGAAGGATGACTGATGTATTTTTATTTTAATATTCCATGAAAGCAGTACTACTGATTTTGCTTCCTACATGTCTCTGAGACCCATATTTAGTGCCCCAGTAACCATTAGGGTCGTTTTCTGACTAATTTTGGAAGGACAGTGGCAGAACTGAATGAGATGTTTTCTGGTAATTCAGTCACAGACATTTTTCAAATCTTTTCATCATTCAAAGCCTTTGAATGATGCTCAAGCTAATAAATCAGCATCCGGGTCTCTAATCCTCAAAGATCTTAAGGGGTCGATTAGAAGAAAACAAGTTTACTGCTGGGTTCCTTTTATGTGACCCATGTGACTAGTTTTAAAGGTACCATCTATCTGCCATCTGCATAAAGGAGGACCTCGACTTTGAAAAAGGAAAAATGTATATATACAATTAAGATTAGTTCTTTGAGATACTTGGTTATAAAATGTTTAGCAGAGGGAAAAGGAAGAGGGTCTAGAAAAGTAAACTAAAAATGTTCTCCTTGGTTTGGGAACATTGGGACAACCAGGAGCAAACCTGTGTGGTTACAGCTGCCTCTGTGGGAAGACAAGGTAACTTGACCACTTGTGTTCAGAAAGGGCAATGCCGGCGTTGACAGACACTCCTACTCCTATCTTGCTCTTTGCATCCAGAGAGGAACAAGAGAACCTTCACAGATTTCTCACCTCTGTCCTTTATAGCCTTAGCCTCATTTTTGACTAGATACTATGTCACATTCACACTGGCCCAAGTTCTAAAATACTTGCCAGTAAGTTGTGTATTTGGATGCCACCATCCCTGGGAGCTTTGATGTCACATAACAGGTTTAGTGTATATATTTGCAGACAACATAATCCTGAAAAGATGAAAGGCAAAAGAGGTAAGGTCTGACTTGGGAAAAGAAGAGGATGTGCCAATTGGGGTGGAGTGGGGAGGGACATGGACGCCAGAGTGTAGGGAGTGATTCTCAACCTTGGCTGGACATAAGAATCACCTAAGGAGCTTTTAAAATTCCCAATTATATTGAAATCTCTCAGAGTGGGAACCAAACATCAGTATTTTTTAAAGCCCCCAGGTGGTTTCAATGTCCAGCCAAGGTTGACCACCACTGCTTCATGGCCAACTAAGGAAGACACTTTTGTCTACCTTGGTTGGTATCCAAGCCCCACTTCCAAGGGGCCAGGGAAGGCAAGACGTAGGAGATACGATATTAGCCGGATTGATATTCATTTTTGTGTCACAACCCAAAACAAATGTTTTGTGCAAATTTCTTACCAGCCAGTGCCCCATTAACTCTTAGCTCTTTGTGATTTTCTCCTATGCGACTTGGCCAGGAATTATTCTAACTCAAACATCTAGGTTTTGATTATCTTATACCTGTGACATCACAAAACATCAGAAATATGAGAAAATCAACAGTATTTAAAGCTATGTGGAAAACTAATTCTCAATAGTTTCGTAGTGGAAATGCTCAAAACAATCTTACTAAATCAGGTCCAAATTTATTACTCATTCATCGCTTGGAGGAGTTATGGGTACCAGGTACCTGTACCGCTATAGGTATATTTTTTTCGACTTAGTCTTAGCAAGAAGGGGGAGCAACTCTTTCCTTTTACTGTTAGCTCCTAGGGTCACTCAGATCCATTTTCTTAGTCATGGGATATGCATTTCAAGGGGGAAGAAGGCCTATAACTCACCTATAACTCACTATCTGGCCTCCAGTGCCCTGAAAGAGTGCTTTCACCTCCAAAAAAAGGAGAGCCCGCCTTCCCAAGGCAATAATACTCCGTGAAAAAACTCACCAGAGTCCTCTCCTTTCATCCTGCTCCCCTGAGTACTGGCCCATCCTTCTCAACTGCAAAGTCAGAAAATAAACTAGGTGATGGTCATGGACAAGTGTACACAGGATCAAAATCTCTAATAACCTATAATTTTTAGTACTTAATCATGTGATGTTTTATTCTAGGAAATAAGAAACAGATGATATCATTGATGTATCTTTCTTTCATCTTCAGAATTTTTGCATCTTTTCAGAAAATGACAAAATACTATTTTTCTGTTTCATTCAGCAATTGTGACTATACTTAAGATTCTTGTAGTCTGTAGAGATATCAATAAAATTGTATATGTTTGTACATAGATGCTCTCTTATGTTATGATGTGATGAGCAACAATGACTTTTGCCAAGACTAAATATGGACAGTGGTAAGACCCTCATTTGCCACACTGTGAACCATAGTTTTACAAGTATTAATTATTTTTAAAAGGCAGGGAGATGGGTGGGGGAGCAATGTACATCATACATATTTGAACTGAAAAAAACAACAACAGAGGAATAAAACAAAATAGAAATTCCCTAAACTCCAAAAGGGTAGAAATAGCCATTTAAATTATCAAATTGGGAGATATATAACTTCTTATTGGAAGATTTTGCAGATAATTTTTGAGGATGTTGACTGTTTTCACTTTTGGTGAACTCCAAGTTAAACCTTAGCTTGGTGGGAGTGCAAGGAATAAACTGAGGCTAAATGAGATGTACTAAGGGCATTCACACCTTAACTCCCTCACTTCCTTTAAAGCTCTTTAAAAATAAGCTCTTGTGAGCTTATACCACCACCTAGTGGTTATAATGAACATGCGTTAACCCAGCACCTCCAAAAGCCCCCCAGAAAGTGCACACTCCTGCTCCTCTGGCTTTCATCTGCACAGTCAATGCCTCTTCAGGTACTTTCTTTACACTGTTTACCTACACTGTGGCATTAGCCAATCCATTATATTACTCCAAAGGCTGTTTAATTATTTCAGGAAATTTTTCCTATCACCACAATTTCCCTCCTACTTTTTGTTCCATATTAAAAAGAAAACAAAAACAAGAAACTAACCCTAAGCTAAAAAATGCTTTTTGATTAAAAGTACAAATATAAAGACAGACACGATAAAATCCAAATGCCCACGTTTCCCTTCAATAATTTTTTAATATATATTTTTCATTAACCAATCATTTTCCTTTTTTTTCATTACATAAAGTATTACGAAGGTTAGTACATATATCTCTTTCTTTTCCCCTGCCCTTCCCCCAGCCTCCCCTACCCCCCAGTGTTTTGTGTCCATTGGTTGTGCTTAAATGCATGCATAAAAGTCCTTTGGTTGATCTATTAGAAAATTAAAAATGGAACTCCCTTTTGACCCAGTGATCCCACTTCTGGGAATATATCCCAAGAAACCAGAAACACCAATCAGAAAAGACATATGCATCCCTATGTTCATAGCAGCACAATTCACCATAGCTAAGATTTGGAAACAGCCTAAGTGCCCATCAGCAGATGAATGGATTAGAAAACTGTGGTATATCTACACAATGGAATACTATGCTGCCATAAAAAGGAAGGAGTTCTTATCATTTGCAGCAGCATGGATGGAACTGGAGAGCATAATGCTAAGAGAAATAAGCCAGTCAATGAAAGAAAAATACCACATGTCCTCACTCATCTATGGATAATAATAACCATTATAAACTGGTGAACAAAAATAGATACAGCATCAATTTTTTAAATATAATTTATTGATTTTTTAGAGAGGAAGGGAGAGAGATAGAGAGTTAGAAACACTGATCAGCTGCCTCCTGCACAACTCCCACTGAGGATGTGCCCGCAACCAAGGTACATGCCCTTGACCGGAATTGAACCCGGGACCTTTCAGTCTGCAGGCCAATGCTCTATCCACTGAGCCAAACTGGTTATGGCTTCAATAATTTTCTTAAAGGATCCTTTTATCACACTCACTCTCCACATATCTGCCTTCAATAGTTGGGGTGGGGCCCTGTGGTCCTCACTTGCTAACTCATCCTCACCTAGGATTCTCTATAGTGCCCTGGCCCCTGAGTCAAACTGTTCAGCATCTTGATGTCATCACTTTTTCATGAGAATTTTTTCTTTTAATATGTCATTTTTATAATCTTTTATCTTTGACTTTTGAACTTTGTTTTAAAGGCCTTTCTGTCTACACGATAATAAACATTTTCTTACATCTTCACTTTCATAGATTTAATTTTTATATCAGTCTTTTAACACACCTTGAATTTTGGGATTAGGGATCTAGCTTGAACTTTTGACAAAAGGATAACATATCACTACACCTCTATTTTTGAATGACTCACCTTTTCACCACTAATTAGAAAGGACATTTTTACACAGACATACAAATGTCTGTTTCCTAAAGTCTCAAGTAATCCTTTTGTCTATTTCTGTGTTTTTATCAAACTGTTAATTATATCTTTACAATCTGTCCTAATATGTGATAGATATCTTTGATCTTTTTCAAGTTTGATAGGTATTGATTTTTTTCCCTTTAGGTACATTTTAGGATATTATTGATCTTTTTAAAAATCCCTGTTGAAACTTTGATTGAAATCATAGTAAATAAATAATTTATAGCTTAACAAATAATTTACAGGTTAATAAATAATGATTTTTTTCTCTTCCTTTAGGATATCTTAATCCTTTTTACACAATCATTTTATTTTATGTTGATAATTTTGCCTTCACAAAGTTCTTCAGGTTGCATGTCTAGAGTATTTCAAATGTCATCAGCATCAATATTTCCACAGATAGCTATTTCTTCTAAAACTCTATGTTTGATGTGAATGTCACTTATAGAGGCACCATTTTCCACTTCTCTGATGTACTTGTATCTTACTTAGCCAATTTTTTTCTTTTGATTAGCCATTTTTTTGTAAAATGCCACAGATTTGACACTGGCAGACATGAGTCAATACTGCTGCATGCTTTACTGTCTGTGTGCAAAGTGAATGAGGAGTGTGTGGTGACTAATCATGGATAGACTTTGAAAGAAGTGAGGTAACTGGTAATTGATCATGATGCATGTACTAGTTTTCTACTAATGCAAACAAATTACTACAAACTTACTGGCTTAAAATGATAATAATTGAGATGGCCACTAAGATGGTGACATAGGTCATTCCTAACGTCACTCCCTGTCACAAAAAAAACTAACAAACTACCCATGAACAAGACACCACTGAAAAAATCCTAGAAGACAGGGGTGCGGCTGAAGGGTAAGAGAGAGAGGCACCCGTTAACCACACCGAGGCTTTCCCAGGCCTGCACCGGACCACACTGAGAGGTCTCTCTTGAGCCTGAGGTTCCTCCAGGAGGACAAGAGAGCCCAGGGTGGGCAATGAGCATGTGGGTCCCTTCTTGGGAGAACCACCATGATCTTGCATCACTACAATCTCTGTGGAATCTGCACATGGGAACCTGCCAGGCTTGTCAACTGGGAATCAAATTGTAACAGAAGGGGGTTGGGGCTTGGAACAACCAGAGCTCAGCTGTTGGCAGACCAAGGTCCTACCTACAAAGCCCAAGTAGCAGTCTCAACCAGAGGCTTTGCTAATCCGCACAGCCACGAGAGTTGTGTAGTTTGATCAGGGAACTCAGTGGGGTTCAGGTCTGTCTCATTCGGGACCTCAAGTAAATTTCTGCCCCTGGAGACTGTTCCCCTCTTCCCCTCTGCCCCCCCTCCCCCACACACACGCAAAGACACACTTTCCCCCAACCAGTCTGGGCAGGAGAGCTGAGTCATCCATCCCACTGCTCAGTGTATACCCAGGCCCCACCCAGCCAGAAAGGCTGGCCACTATGTAGCCTAGCAACACTGGAGCAGGCAGACCTCATGGTCTGCAGAGCAAAGGCGGTGGCACAGTTCTGCCAGGTGACTCGGGGCACAGGTCAGCTTGAATCAGGACCACAAAGAACTTTGCAGGCCTTGGGGATGGTTGCCCCACTATGCTCAGGCAGGGGAACAGACTCAGCCTCAACCCACTGATGAGTATGGCTCCTGGTTCTACCCGACCTGCCCTACCAAAAGGCCTTACTGGAACACCTGGGATGCTGCCTGGAGCCAGCTCTGTTGTTACACCTGGGAACTAATGCATAGCTTGCCCACTGCTAAGCATGGCTCCCAGCCCTGTCTGACAGGAAGTCTGGCCTTAATACCTGGAGAGCTATGTAGCCCAGAGAACTAGGGGTGCAGTTCTGTTTCAATCAAGAGCCAGCTGTCACTCCACCTGGGCAGGGGAGCTAATGCATAGCTTCACCCACTGCTGAGGGTGCTTCCAGCCCCACCCATCCTGGAAGCCTGGCCTGAGCACCTGGACAATGGTTTGGCCCAGCAGCATTTAAGCAGAGAGCTCAGCCAGCACCTCTGCCCACCTAGCAGAGACAAATTGGCAACTGTCTAGCCAGAGAATTTGGTTCACAGATATACTTAATTAGCTCCTCAAACAAGAGGCTTGTCAGCCATGGCAACTTTCCTGCAAGTCCACCGGGGAAAAACTAATCCATAACCCTGTCCACTGCTGAATACTGCCTCCAACCCTGCTAACCAGGAAACCTAACCAGACTCCTGGGAATCTCACCCTGCAGCCTTGATTACAGCAGCACTTGAGTGAAGAGCCTGACTGGTGGCTCTGCATTTGCAATGCTTTCAGTGGCCCAGTCGGTCCTGTCCATGCAGATCTGCCTGATTTGATTCCCAAACAAGAGCTTTCCCAGCCTTGGGGCCTGTTTGGGGCACTACTTAGGCAGGTAAATTAATTCCTAGCTCCCTGCTATAATAGCCTTCACACACTCCAACCAGCCCCACCCCAAACAGGGACCTAAACAGCACATGAAAAACTGCACAGCACATCCTACAACCCAACTTACAGTGGCACTTGAAAAGACAACCTAGCCTGGGGCTATCTCCACCTTCAAAGTAAAACTGGTGTCCTCATCTGGCCAGAAAATTTAGTGCACAGTCTAGCCTGACCTGGGTCCTCAAAGGGTGAGCAGTGCAGATCTTAGGGCTCATCTGCTAATTCATAACCACACCTACTGCTGAGTACAGTTCCCAGTCCCAATCATCTAGAAAGATGGACCAGAAGACCCAGGTAACATGGAATCCATTCTTGAGTCTTGTTGGGGCAGGGAACCAAACCAGAAGTTCTATCCAACTTTTCTCAGCCAGCAGCATCCCTATCCCTTCAACATCAGTGGACTTTACCCAAAATAGACCCTGATAGCAAACCCCACAAGCCCAATGACATTACCAGCTGACTCCTCCAGAACACCAAGCTAAGCAGACTGGTAAAGAACTATCTGTACCAAAGTAAACATTGAAAGTCTGGAAAAGGAAATTGCTTACTTGAATGCAGAGAAACCAACATACAAAATCAAGGATCACAAAAAAATCAGGTAAATAGAACACTACCAAAGGAAACTAACGAAGCTCCCATAACTGACCCTAAAGAAATGAAGAACACATCAAGAATTCAGAATAATCCTCTTTAAGAAGTTTAAACTACAAGAACACACAGACAGACAACTGAACAAAATAAGGACAACAATGTATGAACAAAATGAGTTTAACAGAGAAACAGAAACATTAAAAAACCCCACAGAAGTAAAACAGAAATCCTAGAGCTGACAAATACAATGACTGTACTGAAGAATTCAACAGGGAGCGTCAACAACAGACTCAACCACGCAAAAGAAAGAATCAGTTACCTGGAAGACAGGGCATTTGAAACTATCTAGTTAAAGGAGCAAAAAGAAAAAAGTGTGAAGAAAGCCTATGGGACTTAAGGGACACAATAAAAAACAACAACAAAACTCCCACAATATAAACATTGTGGGAATCCCAAGAGAAGAGAAAGGGACAGAAAGTATATATTTAAAGCAATATGACTGAAATCTTCCCAAACCTGGAAAGAGAAATGAACATCCACATCCAAAGAACCCCAAATAGATTAACCTGAAATAGGCTACATTGAGACAGAAACTTTTCAAGCCAGGAAAAAATGGGATGATATATTCAAAATATTGGGATGGGGGTGGGGGGGTGGGAACCTGTTAACCAAGAATTCTATATCTGGTAAAGCAGTCCTTCAGAAATAAAAGAGATAAAAATTTTCCTGAACAAAAAAATCTTGAGGGAGTTCATCACCATCAGACCTACCTTACAAAAGATGCTAACTGGGAGTTCTTTAAGTGGAAGTAAGAGGATACCAATTAATGTCATAAAAATATAAGAAAGTAGCATAAAAGTCAATATAAATACAAATATATATATTTATACTAAAGACCTGGTGCACAAAAATTTGTGCACTTGGCGGGGGGGTCCTTCAGCCCAGCCTGTGCCCTCTCGCAGTCTAGGACCACTCAGGGGATGTCCACCTGCTGGCTTAGGCCCGCTCCCTGGGGGATCAGGCATAAGCTGGCAGTCAGACATCTCTCTGGCAGCCTGGGAGCCCTCGGGGGATGTCCAATTGCCAATGGGAAGCAGGCCTAAGGTGCAGTCTGACATTCTTAGTACTGCTGAGGAGGAGGAAGTGGCTGCTGCCACCACCAGTGTGCTGGCAGCCATCAGCCTGGCTTGTGGCTGAGCAGAGCTCCCCCTGTGGGAGTGCGCTGACCACCAGGGGGCAGCTCCTGCATTGAGCATCTGCCCCCTTGTGGTCAGTGTGTGTCATAGTGACCAGTCATTCCCAGTGGTTCTGCTGTTAGGGTCAATTTGCATATTACCCTTTTATTATATAGGATAGAGGCCTGGTGCATGGGTGAGGGCTGGCTGGTTTGCCCTGAAGGGTGTCCTGGATCAGGGTGGGTGTCCCTGGCTGGGGTGCCTGGCCAGCCTGGGTAAAGGGCTAATGGCTGTTTGCAGGCTGGCCAAGCCCCCTAGCAGGAACCCTTACCCCATGGGGATGTGGCCAGCCTGGGTGAGGGGCAGATGGCCATTTTCAGTCAAGGATGGGCTGGAAGCAGGTATCTGGGATTTATTTATCTTCTATAATTGAAACTTTGTAGCCTTGAGTGGAGCCCAGGGCCAGCCAGGGCAGGTGGGAAACTTGGCTTCCTCCATTGCTGGGGGCAACCCAAGCCTCCTGCTTGCTCCAGCTCTGTGGCCACTGCCATCTTAGTTGGGTTAATTTGCATACTCATTCCTGATTGGGTGGTGGGTGTGGCTTTGTGGGTGTAGTGGAGTGATGGTTAATTTGCATGTTTCTCTTTTATTAGTGGCTATATATATGTATATATAATCTAATATAGTAATGGAAGTTATCCACTTACAACTCTAATTTAAAAGTTAATATAATAAATGTAAAAACCATAACTACAATAATTTGTTATTGGGTATACAATATAAAAAATATGTAAACTGTAACATCAATACCTAAAATGTGAGGAGCAGGAGCAGTAAAAGTATAAAGTTTAGGAATGTTACAGCAGTTAAGTTGTTATCAGTTTAAAACAGGGTATGATCATTTTGAGATATTTTATGTAAGTCTCACGGTAACCATAAGGGGAAAACCTGTAAGTAATTACACAAAACATGATAAAGAAGTCAAAGCGTACTACACTCAAAATATATCAAAATACAAAAAATACAGCAGGATAAGAACTAAGGAACAGTGGATCTACAAAACAACCAAAAACAATTAACAAGGACAATAAGTTCTTACCTATCAAAAATCACTTTAATGTAAATGGTTTTAATTCTTCCATAAAAAACATAGAATAGCTGAATAGATTAAAAAACAAGATCCAATTGTATGCTGCCTACAAAATACTCACTTTAACCTTCAAGAGACATGCATAGGCTGAGAGTAAAAATATTTCAAGCAAATTGTAACCAATAAAATGAAGGGGTAGCTATACTTATATCAGGCAAGATATACTTTAAAGTAAAAGTGGTAAAGAGAGGCAAAGAATGATAAAAAAAAAAAACTCAGTCCATCAAGAGGATATAACAATTATAAATATTTATATACCCAACAGGGAAGAATATATATAACAAAAACTAACAGAATGGAAAGGAGAATTAAACAGCAAACAAAATAATAGTTGGAAACTTAATACCCCCTTCTCAACAATGGGTAGATTATTCAGACAGAGAATCAATATGGAAACAACAGATTTGAATGCTATAGACCAAATGGACCAGCCATATAGAGAACATTCTGTCCAAGAGCAGAATATACATTATTCTAAAGCACAAGAGGAACGTTTTCTAGGACAGACTATAGGTTAGGCCACAAACAAGCCTTAGCAAATTCAAAAAGACTGAAATAATATTAAGTATCTTATCTAACCATAAACTAGAAATCAGTAACAAGAGAAAAACTGGAAAATACACAAATCCATGGAAATTAAACCACACTTTCTTGAATAGCCAATGAATCAAAGAAAAAATTAAAGGGGAAGTAAAAGAGTATCTTGAGACAAATGAAAGTAAAAACACTACATAGCAAAACTTATAGGATACCGTGAAAGCAGTGCTAGGAGGGAAGTTCATAGCAATAAATACCCACATTAAGAAACAAGACAGATCTCAAATCATCAACTTAACTCCATGGCTCAAGAAAATAGAAAATAACCAGAACAAAGAAAATAACAAAATTTAGAGAAGAAATGAAATAGAGAACAGGAAAACAATAGAAGAGATAAGTAAAATTAAGAATTGTTCTTCAAAAAAATGAACAAAATTGACAAATCTTTAGCTACACTAACCAATGAAAAAAAGAGTACCCAAATCAACAAAATTGTAAATGAAAAGAAGAAACATTACAACTGATACCACAGAAGTACAAAGGGTCATAAGAGGCTACTATGTACTATCAAGGGAACAACTACCTATACTCCAACAAACTGGACAACCTAGTAGAAATGGAAAAATTATTAGAAACATACAACTTACCATCATTAAATCAAGAAGAAATAGAAAATTTGAACAGAGCAATTACTAGTAAGGACATTGAAGCAGTAGTCAAAAACCTCCTTAAAAACAAAAGCCCAAGCCCTGACCAGGTTGGCTCAGTGGATAGAGCATCGGCCTGTGGACTAAAAGGTCCCAGGTTCGATTCCGGCCAAGGGCATGTGCCCAGTGGAAGGTGTGCAGGAGGAAGTTGATCGATGTTTCTAGCTCTCTATCTCCCTTCTTCTCTGTAGAGAATCAATAAAATATATTAAAATAAAAAAATAAAAAGCCCCGGACCAGATGGCTTCACTGGTAAATTTTACCAAACATTTACAGAATTAACACCAGTCATTTCAAACTCTTCCCAAAAAACCTAATAGAAGGGCATACTCCCAAGTTCATTTTATAAGGCTAGCATTACACTGATACCAAAGCCAGAAAGGATACTACAAGAAAAAACAACAATTATAGGCCAATATCATGATGAATATAGGTGTAAAAAACATCAATACAATATAAGCAAGGCAAATTCAGCTGCACATTAAAAGGATCATTCACCACAATCAAGTGAGATTTATCCCTGGAAAGCAAGAATGACTTAACATACACAAATCAATGAATGTGATACAACACATTAACAGACTGAAAGATAAAAAGTCACACCTGGTTGGTCTGGCTCAGTGGTTGAGTGTTGACCTATGAACCAGGACGTCACAGTTCAACTTTCTGATCAGGATCAGGGCACATGTCCGGGTTTCAGCGATCTCTAGTAGGGGGTGTGCTGGAGGCAGCCAATCAATGATTCTCTCATCATTGATGTTTTAATCTCTCTCTCCCTCTACCTTCTTCTCTGAAATCAATAAAAATATTTTTAAAAGATAAAATGTCGTATCATCTGAACAGATACAGAAAAAGCATTTGACAAAATTCAACATCTGTTAATGATAAAAATTCTCAACAAATTAGGTTTAGAACGTACTTCAACATAATCCATACCACATATTGTAAGTTCACAGCTAACATCACAATCAATGGTGAAAGGTCAAAAGCTTTTCCTCTAAACTCAAGAACAAGGAAAGGTGCCCACTCTCACCACTCCTATTCAACATAGTCAGAGGAGTCCTAGCCAGAGCAATCAGGAAAGAAAATGAAAAAAAAGATCCAAATTGGAAAGGAATAAGTAAAACTGTACCTATTGCAAATGACACTATTTTATGTTTGGGAAATCCTAGCGTCCACCAAAAAACTGTTAGAACTAATCCATAAATTCGGTGAAGTTGCAGGATACAAAATCAACAAACAAGAATCAGTAGTATTTCTATATACCAACAATAAGTTATCTGATAAAGAAAATGCTCCCTTATACAACAGCATCAAAAAACAGCTTGGAAATAAATTTAAGCAAGGAGGGGAAAGATCTCTATACTGAAAACTACAAAACACTTATGAAAGAAATAAAAGAAAACACACACACACACACACACACACACACACACACACACACATGGAAAGGCATCCTGTGTTCATAGATTTGAAGAATGAATACTGTTAAAATGTCCATACTACCTAGGGTCATCTATAGACTCAATGCAATCCTATCCAGTGGCATATTTTCAGAAGTAGAAAAACAATCCTATAGTTTATATGGAACTACAAAAGACCCCAAATAGCCAAAGCAATCTTAAGAAGAACAAAGCAGGAGGCATTACACTTTCTGACTTCAAGCTATCTTATAAACCTATAGTAGTCAAAACAGTATGATACTGACACAAGAACAGATGTACAGACGAATGAAACAGAATCAAGAGCCCAGAAATAAACTCACATATACATAGTCAATATTTGACAAAGGAGCCAAGAATAGTCAATGGAGAAAGGACAGTCTTTTCAATAAATGACTGAGAAACTTGGATATTCACATGCAACAGAATAAAACTAGACCCCTTTTTTACAGCAGTCACAAAACTTAATCCAAAATAGATTAATGACTTAAAAATCAGACCAGAATCTATAACACTCTTAGAAGAAAACATAGGGGAAAAGCTCCTTGTCATTGGTTTTGGTAATGACATTTCAGATATGACATCTAAAACACAAGCAGCAAAATAAAAAATAAGTGGGAATATATCACACTGAAAAGCTTCTGCACAGCAAAATAAACGATCAACAAAATGAAAATATAACCTATGAAATGGGAAAGAAATTTTGCAAACCTTATATCTGACAAGGGGTTAATATCCAAAATGAAGAAAGAACTAAGATATCTCAATAGTGCAGTTCCCAAAACAAATTTTAAAAATGGGCATAGAATCTGGATAGACATGTTTCCAAAGCTATACAACTGGCCAACAGGCACATGAAAGGTACTCTCCATCAGTAATCATTATGGAAACGCAAATCAAAATCACAACGAGATATCATGTCACATCTGTTAGAAAGGCTATTGTCAAAAAGACAAATAACAAGCAAAGGCGAGGATGTGGAGAAAAATGGATCCTTGTGCATTACTGGTGGAGATGTAAATTGGTGCAGTCACTATAGTAAACAGTATGGAGAGTCCTCAAAAATTGAAAATTGGACTACCATATGATCCAGCATTTCCACTTCTGGGTAAATATCTGAAAGGAAAACACTTATTCAAGAGATAGCTGCATTCCCATGTTCATAGCAGCCTTACTGACAATAGCCAAGAATGTTAATGTCCCAGGTGTCTGTCAGTGGGTAAAAATACATAAAGAAATTTTGGAACATATATACAATAGAATATTTATAGCCATAAAGATGGAGGAAATCCTGCCACTTGCTACAACATAGACGTGCATTATCTTGCAACATAGATGGGCATTATGTTAAATGGAATAAGTCCAAGACAAATACTATATAGTCTAATCTTAAAAAAAACAACTCACCCTGGCCAGTGTGCTCAATGGTTAGAATGCCTGTCCATGCACTGAAGGGTCTCCGGTTCGATTTCCTATCAAAGGCACCTACCTGGGTTGCAGTTTACTGCCCAATAGGGGAGCATGCAAGAGGCAACCAGTTGATGTGTCTCTCTCACGTTGATGTTTCTCTCTCCTCTCTCTCTCTGCCTTTCTCCCACTGTGCTTCTCCCTCCCTCCCTTCTTTCTACTCTCTCTGATAAAACAAAGGGAAAATATATCCTCAGGTGAGGATGAAAAACAACAAAAATAGATCGGATTTGTGGTTATCAGAGGCAGGGGTGGGGAATGGAGCATGGGGGAATTGAAGGAAGGTAGTCAAAAGGTACAAACTTCCTGCTATAAGATAAATAAGTACTAGGGATGTAATGTACAACATGATCACCCTAATAAACATACTGGATTGTATATTCAAAGGTTGCTAAGACAGCAAGTCCTAAAACTTCTCATTACAAGGGAAAAAAAGTTTTTCTTTCTTTTTCATATCTATATGAAATGATGAATGTTAACTAAATTTATTGTGATAATTATTTCACAATATATGTGAATCAGGCCATCATGCTGTACAACAAATTTATCCAGTGTTGTATGTCAATTATATCTCATTAAAACTTGAAAACAAACAACACAAATGATATTAACACTCTGGAGATCAGCAATCTAATATGGTTTCATTAAGCTAAAAAAAAGATATGGACAGGACTCTGCCCTTCTGGATGACCTGGGGAAGTCCCCATTTCATTCTACAGCCTTTTCCAGCTTCTAGAGGCTGCCTGGATTCCTTGGCTCATGGCCCTTCTTACATCTTTAAAGTCAGCAGTGCAGCATCTTCAAATATTAATCTGACTATTTCTATAGTCACCTCTCCTCCTCTCACTCTGACCATCTGCCTCCTCTTTTAAGGCCCCTTGTGTGTATTTTCCTATATAATAAAAGAGTAATATGCAAATTGACCCTAACGGCAGAATGATCAGTCGCTATGACATGCACTGACCAACAGGGGTCAGATGATGTTCAATGTAAGAATTGCCCCCTTTGCTCAATACTGAACTGAGATCCTCCCCGTATCCCTCCAATTCTTAACCTTATCTCTTATATATAAGCTCAGCATCTACAGATTCTGTCCCCATCCTCTTTGCTGGGGGAGGTGACTTATAGTGGGGTTATTATTGTCATGAATATACTTGTGCTTTGGTTCCTTTGTGTGGGGTCTTGTCGAGGTGAACTTTATCCATTCAGGCCAGGTGATAGAGAGTGAATCTCATAACCAGACACCTGTAGAGGAAATTCCATCCACGAACAGGTCAATAATACGCCAGACTCAACTCAGCCACGTGGTCAGCCCATCTTTGTCCAAGGAAGCTGTGTGAGCAGCTTCCATTACCAACCAGAGACACCACACCTGCTAACAGCACCCACCAGAGGAGCCACTGTCATCTGAGGACCAGCCACCTTGAGGAGCAACTGCAGCCCGAGGAACCACCACCACCCAAAGAGCAGCCCCTGCACAACTCAACATCTAGATCAGTCGGTGAGACCAAAAAATGGGTAGACAAAGAAACCCACAAAGAAAAGAAAAGGAGGAATTGCCAGAAAAGCAGCTAAGTAAAACAGATGCATGCAATATGTCAGAAAAAGAATTCCGAATAAGAGTCATAGAGTGCATAAACGGGATGGAGGAAAAAATCAGCAACTTATGTAAGAATCAAGAAGAAATGGATGAAAAAATGAATAACTTATGTAAGAATCAAGAAGAAATGAAGGGTGATATAGCTGCCATAAAGAACACCATGGTAAGTTTCAACAATAGACTAGGAGAAGCAGAGGACCGAATTAGCGAATTAGAAGACAGAGAAGCAAAACACACCCAAACTGAACTGCAATTAGAGAAAAAAATCAAAAGACAGGAGGAGAGTCTAAGGGAGCTATGGGATAACATGAAATGAAGCAACATATGAATAATAGGGGTGCCAGAACAACAGGAAGAGGAACAAGGATTAGAAAACGTATTTGAAACAATAATCTCAGAAAATTTCCCGGAGGTGGGGAAGAAAAAAAATCACACAGACACAGAGAGTCCCAAACAAGGTGAATCCAAAAAGACCCACCCCAAGACACATCATAATTACCATGGCAAATGTTCAGGACAAAGAATCTTAAAGGCTGCAAGACAGAGACAGAAAGTTACATACAAGGGAGCTCCCATTAGATTATCAAATGACTTCTCAACAGAAACACATCAGGCCAGAAGAGAATGGACGGAAATTTACAAAGTGATGCAAAAAAAGGGACTGAATCCAAGATTACTCTATCCGGCAAGGCTATCATTCAAAATTGAAGGGGAAATAAGAAGCTTCACAGACAAAAAAAGGCTAAGGGAATTTATCACCACAAAGCCAGCAATGCAAGAAATGCTAAAGGAACTGGTGTAAAAAGATGAAATAAAAAGGTAAGAAAGAACACAGGCACAAAAAAATAAAATGGCTACTAACAAGTACCTTTCAATAATAACTTTAAATGTAAATGGACTAAATGCTCCAATCAAAAGACACCGAATGGCTGAATGGATAAAAAAACATGACCCATATAGCTGCTGTTTACAAGAGACTCACCTCAGAATAAGGGATTCACACAGACTAAAAGTGAAGGGATGGAAAAATATCTTTCAGGCAAATGGAAATGAAAAAAAAGCTGGGGTAGCTATACTTATATCAGACAAAATAGATCTCAAAGTGAAGGCCATAACGAGAGATAAGGAAGGCCACTTCATAATACTAAAGGGATCGATACAACAAGAGGACATAACCCTGATAAACATATACGCACCCAATTCAGGAGCACCCACATACATAAAAAAAAACTCCTGGAAGATATAAAGGGAGAGATAGACAACAATACAATCATAGTAGGGGACTTTAACACACCTCTGACATCACTGGATAAATCCTCTAGACAAAAAAATCAGCAAAGACATAGAAATCCTAAATGACTCACTAAATCAGATGGACTTAATTGACATCTTCAGAATAATTCACCCCAAAGCTGTGGAATATACATTCTTCTCAAGTGCACATGGGACATTTTCAAAAATAGACCACATATTGGGTCACAAGCAAAGTCTCCCCAAATTCAAGAAGATTGAAATCATATCAAGTATCTTCTCAGATCACAATGGCATAATATTAGAAATAAACTACAATAAAAACAACCCAAAACATTCAAGCATGTTATTAAATATTGATTGAGTTACCAATGAGATAAAAGAAGAAATTAAAAACATTTTGGAAACTAATGACAATGAAAACACTACAATCCAAAACCTATGGGACACAATGAAAGCAATCCTGAGAGGGAAATTTGTAGCTCTGCAGGTCTACCTCAAAAAACAAGAAAAAATGGTAGTAAATCATCTACCTCTACAACTCAAAGAATTAGAAAGAGAGCAACAAGAAAAGCTCAGAGTGAGCAGAAGGAAGGAGATAATAAAGATTAGAGCAGAAATAAATGACATAGAGACCAAAAAAAACAATACAAAAGATCAATGAAACCAAGAGCTGGTTCTTTGAAAAGATAAACAAGATTGATGAACCTCTAGCCAGGCTCACCAAGAAACAAAGAGAAAGAACCCAAATAAACAAAATCAGAAATGATAGAGGTGAAATAACAACAGACCCCACAGAAATACAAAGGATTGTTAAAAATTACTATGAACAACTCTACTCCAACAAACTAGACAACCTCAAGGAAATGGACATATTCCTAGAAAAATACAACATACCAAAACTCAATCAGGAAGAAGCTAAAAATCTTAATAGGCCAATAACTATGGAAGAAATTGAAGCAATAATCAGAAAGCTTCCAGCAAATACAAGCCAAAGGCCAGATGGCTTCACAGAGGAGTTTTACCAAACATTCAAGGAAGAACTAAAACCTGTCCTACTGAGACTACTCCTAAAAATTCAAGAGGAAGGAACACTTCCAAGCTCATTCCATAAAGCTAGCATTACCCTAATACCAAAACCAGATAAAGACAACACAATGAAAGAGAATTATAGGCCAATATCCCTTATGAACATAGATGCCAAATCCTCAACAAAATCCTAGCAAATCAGATCCAGCAGTACATCAGAAAGATCATACACCATGACCAAGTAGGATTTATCCCAGGGATGCAAGGATGGTACAATATCCGCAAATCAATAAACGTGATACATCATATAAACAAATTGAAAGATAAAAACCATAGTCATATCAATTAATGCAGAAAAAGCATTTGACAAAATCCAACACCCATTTTTTATAAAAACTCTCAGCAAGGTGGGACTAGAAGGATCATACTTCAACATAATAAAAGTCATATATGACAAACCCACAGCCAACATCATACTCAACGGGCAAAAACTAAAACTATTTCCCCTTTGAACAGGAACAAGTCTGGGATTCCCACTCTCATCACTCCTGTTCGACGTAGTACTGGAAGTATTAGCCATTGTGATTAGACAGGAAGAAGAAATAAAAGGCATCCAAATTGGAAAAGAAGAAGTAAAACTGTCCTTATTTGCAGATGACATGATATTGTACATAAAAAACCTTAAAGACTCCATAAAAAACTATTAGACTTAATTAATGAATTCAGCAATGTAGCAGGATACAAATTTAATGCTAAGAAATCTATGGCATTTCTATACACCAATAGTGAACTTATAAAAAGAGAGATTACAGAAGCAATCCCATTTACCATCATACCACAAAAATTAAGGTATCTAGGAATAAACTTAACTAAAGAGGCAAAAGACCTCTACTCAGAAAACTACAGGATGTTGAAAAAAGAGATAGAGGAAGACATAAACAGATGGAATAACATACCATGTTCATGGATTGGTAGAATCAACATCATTAAAATGTCCATACTACCCAAAGCAATCTATAAATTCAATGCACTTCCCATTAAAATACCAACGGCATATTTCACAGACCTAGCATGAACTCTCCAAAAATTCATCTGGAATAAAAAAAGACCCCGAATAGCTGCAGCGATCCTGAGAAAGAACAAAGTAGGTGGGATCTCCATACCACATATCAAGCTATATTACAAAGCCACAGTGCTCAAAACTGCCTGGTACTGGCACAAGAACAGACATATAGATCAATGGAATAGCATAGAGAACCCAGAAATTGACCCAAACCAATATGCTCAATTAATATTTGACAAAGGAGGCAAGAACATACAATGGAGTCGAGACAATCTCTTCAATAAATGGTGTCGGGAAAATTGGACAGATATATGCAAAAAAAATGAAACTAGACCATCAACTTACACCATGCACAAAAATAAACTCAAAATGGATAAAGGACTTAAATGTAAGACAGGAAACCATAAAAATACTAGAAGAATTTAAAGGCAACAAAATCTCAGACATACACCGAAGCAATTTTTTCACCGATACAGCTCCTAGGGCATTGGAAACTAAAGAGAAGATAAACAAATGGGATTACATCAAAATAAAAAGCTTTTTCACATCAAAAGAAACCATCAAAAAAACAACAAGAAAACCCACTGCATGGGAAAACATATTTGGCAATGTTATCACTGATAAAGGTTTACTCTCCAGCATTTATAAGGAACTCATACAACTTAACAAAAGGAAGATAAACAATCCAATCAAAAAATGGGCAAAGGACCTAAATAGACACTTTTCAAAAGAGGACATTCAGAAAGCCAAGAGACATATGAAAACATGCTCAAAGTCACTACTCATCCGAGAGATGCAAATCAAAACAACAATGAGGTATTATCTGACACCTGTCAGAATGGCTGTCATCAACAGATCAACAAATGACAAGTCCTGGAGAGGATGCGGAAAAAAAAGGATCTCTCCTGCACTGCTGGTGGGAATGCAGATTGGTACAGCCACTGTGGAGGACAGTATGGAGTTTCCTCAAAAAATTAAGAATGGAACTCCCATTTGACCCTGTGATCCCACTTCTAGGAATATATCCCAGGAAACCAGAAACAGTAATTAGAAAGGATATATGCATCCCTATGTTCATAGCAGCACAATTTACCATAGCTAAGATTTGGAAACAGCCTAAGTGCCCATCAGCAGATGAGTGGATTAGAAAACTGTGGTACATCTACACAATGGAATACTATGCTGCTGTAAAAAAGAAGGGATTCTCACCATTTGCAGCAGCATGGATGGAGCTGGAGAGCATTATGCTAAGTGAAATAAGCCAGTCAATGAAAGAAAAATACCACATGACCTCACTTATTTATGGATAATAAAGATCATTATAAATTGATGAACATAAACAGATACAGAGGCAGAACAGCATTAAATTGACTGTCAAAGTATAGCTGGAAGGGTCGGGAGGGTTGGGGGGGAGTTAATCGATCAACTGAAGGACTTACATGCATGCATGTAGGCATAATCAATGGACACAAGACACTGGGGGGTAGGAGGATGGGGGAAGGTCAAGGGGAAAAAATGGAAACTTATTTAACCCTCTTTGTAATACTTAAAGTGATAAAACAAAATTAAAAAAAAATAATTGCCCCCTTTGGTCAGTGTGCTCCCACAGGGGGAGCTCAGCTCAACTACAAGCTGGGCTAATGGCTGCAAGTGCAGTGGCAATGCCTGCCTCCTCAGCAGCGCTAAGGATGTCTGACTGCCAGCTTAGGCCCGATCCCCTGAGGAGCAGGCCTAAGCCAGCAGATGGACATTCCCTGAGGGGTTCCAGACTGCAACAGGGTGCAGGCTGGGCTGAGGGGAACCCCCCACCCTCTGAGTGCATGATTTTTCATGCACCAAAACTCTAGTTTTTAAATATTCAAAAAATATTTTTATTAATTTCAGAGAGGAAAGGAGGGAAATAGAAACATCAATGATGAGAGAGAATCATTGATCAGCTGCTTCCTGCATGCCCCCAACTAGGATCAAACCCACAACCCAGGCATGTGCCCTGACCAGGAATCAAACTGTGATCTCCTGGTTCATAGGTTGATGCTCTACCACTAAGCCATGCTGGCAGGCAAGGTTCCTTGTGTTCGCATTAGAACCATCCAGGTAATCTCCCTATCTCAAGATCTCTCTACTAAACCACATCAGCAATGTCATTTAATATACCATGTTCACAGGTCTTAGGAATTAGAATGTGGACATCTATTATTTACACAGTGATTTGTGTCCCAAAGAGCTCCCAATGAAGTTTGAACTTTATGTAATTACTCAGTTACTGTACCTTGGTAATTAAAATTTGAAATGTGTTGTAGGGGCCCTAGTATTATTTAAATAAACCATGATTACTGGAATTTGTGTATAACTGAATGATGCAAAGGAAGGGCTATTTGTTTTAAGTCCAGCTAATAGGTCAAAAGAATAAGAAGATGCATGTGATTGGCTGGTTTGGCTCAGTGGATAGAGTGGTGGCCCATGGACTGAAAGGTCCCAGGTTCAATTTCAGTCAAGGGCACATACTTCTGTTGCAGACTTGATCCCTGGCCCAATCAGGGTACATGCAGGAGGTAACAATTGACATATCTCTCTCACATTGATGTTTCTCTCTCTCTCTGTCTCTCCCCTTCCTTTCCATTCTCTCTAAAAAAAAATCAATGGAAAAATATCCTCAGGTAAGTGATGATTAGCCAAAAAATAAAGAAGATGCAGGACCATGCAGAACCATGGCTGTAGAACATGAGTTGTGGAAGTGACCTATATGTCTGTACTCATATTTGAAGAACATTCATAAGTAAATAGACTGACCTTTCTCTTGGGCTGGATCTCAAGACCACCAGAATACTGACAGCACTATAGCTTGTCTCTGAAAAACATGGTACAGGTGAATATGGAAACCTTAACAAATAATGACAGAACTTCCCTCTTACCTCTGCCATCTTCTGCCCAACCCTCTTCCCCCCAAAAAATACATGTCTGAGGCTCTTGTGCACTAATATCCAATTACTGACAGTGTATCACACTTTGTTTATAAAGCAACTGTCTTTTTAAAAGTTTCTGATTAATAAACATAAAAGAGCTCTTTGATAACTGATGGAGGACATAATTAACATTGCCTATGTTTATAGAATTGAATAAACTACAGAATAAGTTTGATAACTGATTGAGGACATAATTAACATTGCCTATGTTTATAGAGTTAAATAAACTACAGAATAAGTAGTAAATATGTAAACTACAGAATAATAAGTAAATATGGGACACTGGTTTCTGATACTCTTAGACCAAACACAATTTAAAACTGAATTACTGATAGGAAGTTTCTCATAAATACATTTTATTTTAACATAAAATGTTCAGTTATACACCTCTGACTGGGATTATTAAAGTACAATCTTACAGGGTGGGGATTTTAACAATGCTACAAACGCAGACACACACTAAAGAGCGACAAGAGGGTTTTTCCTGCTCTGGCCATTTTATATTAACCTGCAATACAGACATCTGGTCTTACAGGACAGAATATCTCTTCAAGAGGTAGAGCTTATTTTATACCTAAGTGCTGCAAACACATTCACTGCATGAACTGAGGAGAAGAAAGGAAGAAAAAATAGCATTTTATGAAAATCCAATTCCTTGACTGCATCCATATCAAGTTTTACCACTTTATAAAATTCGTTATTAGCCAATGCTATTTAAAAATACTACTTTAGTAGTCTTAAATTGATATTGGAAAAAAGTCACACACAAGGCCCAACCCTGGTGGCATATGTGAAATCAGGTCCTTATGTGCCTGTGGCTCCTGTTGGGAGTCTGTATCACAATTGTCTGAGTCCTGGAAGGGCTGGAAATACTCCTGAAGCAGCGGTTCCATCTTTCTCATGCTCCATCCAGACAGGTGAGGACCCAAAGTGCTAAGTGCATATTTTGAGCTTGTGTGCCGAACCTGTTTAGAGCCACAGTCAATTATAAAAGGCAATTTCACAGGTACTCTCTGAGAGTGAATATAGTCATTGAACTACAGAGAATAAACTCTCATACACATTTTGAAACTCCCATATAAAATCACTATCCTGAGTCCATCAGGACTTGAGGGTTTCTGTTTTCTTGAAGAAGGTGAAAGGGCAATCTCTGTTCTTCCAGGTAATGGTGCCTGCACAGGCTTCCCTCTCAGGAGGCCTAAACCAGTTGTAAGTTCACACATCAAAGTCCTTCAGCTCTCCCCAGCTGGCACCTATTTTCACTTTCACTTTCAGTTTCACAGAAAGTTTTAAGGCATTTTCCATTTCATTCTTGACAATCTGAGCAACCTAGGGATGGGTGTGGGGGAATGAAAAAAGAGGTTAACAAACTCTCTGCCTAATCAAAGAATGTTTCTCAGCCTACCCACCGAAGCCACAGGCCAGACTGAAGCTCTTCACCTGGTGCTTCACAATTCAGAAGAGCCAGGCATCCCAAGTCTGCACTGACCAGCAGGAGCCCTACCAGTTTTAGTTTTGAAACACTCAGGCCTAGACTCCAGATTCTCATTCCACTTCTCCCAGACAAAAACATCCCTGTGCCAGGAAGTTCTGTAACAATAGTGTGACACTGCGCACTCTTAGTTCTTTCTAAACCCTTAAGGACCCAACATTGATGTAGCCATCTAGGGCTGGGGAAGGGTTCCAGAAACCTCATGCATCTTAGCCTGACCCATACAGTGCCGAACATTCTATAAAATAGAAAACTCTGTAAAAATACCTGAACCACATCCTCTTCTGCCACTTCATATAAGAGTTCATCATGGAGTTGAAGGATGAAGAAGCCTCCTCTGATTGGGCGGAACATCCCTTGCAGTTTTCTCTTTGGTAACAATCCTATCCCATGAAAAAAAAAGTAGCAAACTAATAAGTATGTCATTTTGGCACAGGATAATTTTTTAAAATAGATCTTGAGAAACTTTGAGAAATTTTAATTAAGAGATTAAAACACAGAAGATTTAGAACTATCAGGGAACTAATTATTTGCTGGCTGCTACTTAGTCCAACTATCAGGTAAACTAAATCCCAATCACCTTCCTCCCAGAAAGGAGGAGTCTAACAAAGAATCCAGTAAATGAAGTTTGAAGAAATCTATTCCAAACTCTGGTTTAATTTATTTCTCATATACATCTTCTCCTTCCATGGAGTCCCCATTACAGCTTCCCTGAGTAAAAACACCAGAGCTGTATGGGAGCTGATTCCTGCTCTGGCAAAGTGAACTGGTATTGTCATTAGGCAGTGTCTTCTAAGAAGGACACTTGCTGCTGTCTTCTTATGGCCAGAAGTGTCACTATGGGAGAACTGGTGCCTCCCCAATTGGACCCCATACTCTAGACAAGTGATTCTAAACCTCGGGTCCAAATGTGGACTTCAGAATGTGTGTGAACTCCTTGGCATTGCATGTAAGAGACTATGTCTACATTGTTCTGGGGAGATGATCTATAAAACCCATGGCTCCAAAAATGGTTATAAATCACTTATACTAGACTTAGCTACTATTTCCTAACGAGCTGGGCCTGGTGGTATAGATTATGCCCCTCTGATCACTAAAATAAGGTTCAACATTAATACCTTTAGAGCAACTGTCTCTGTTTGCCCTTATCTCACAGCAGTCCTTCCTTTCTGCCATACAATTTCCTACTTACTTACGCTTCAGGACAGCACAAGTAGCTTATCCTCTCCTTCAATACCCGGTGCTTCCCTCAGAGTTTATTAGCTGTCACTGTCTGCAGCCCACCTTTCCCCAGAGGTGGCTCTCAAAGGTAAGAGAACAAATGCAGATGAGGCCACGGAAGGCTGCCTCACACCAAGCTGCAAAGGCTGTGCATCTGTTTGCCAGTTTGGCTGACATCTGATGCGCCCCACTGGGCCCCACTTATCTCACAGCATTAGCCATCAGGATGCTCTAGCTTTTCTGCTTTCTGATCACCATACCTTTGTCCTCTTCATTCCCCTTGGGTACTTGGCTTCTGACCCAGAATGCATGAGCCTCCTGTTCCCTGTGTGGTCTGTTTCCTCAGGTTTAGCTCCCTTTGATCCCCTGACCTACCCAGCATGACACCATGAAGTCATCCTCAGCAACATATCTACTTTGTCTTCCACTCATTCTAAAGGCTGTTAATGTCTACATCCTCACTTAACACTGCATCACTCTGCTGTGGACAGTTGTGCAAATATTTCAGTCAGGGCCCTATCTTCCCACCCTTTCCTTAAATTTTAACATAGGTTGATAACTTTTATTTCTAAACCCTTCAAAGCACATAGTACAGCGTTATTACCCAAATATTCTCTCTCTCTCTCTCTCTCTCTCTCTCTCTCTCTCTCTCTCTCTCTCTCCCCCCCCCCCCTCTGTGTGTGTGTGTTTGCCAACATACATACTCCCACATATATAATGTTAAGTTATCAGCCTTACATATTTTGGGGAGCACTGAAGACAATTAAACTAAAAATCCTAATTTGATGGGGAAATAGGTTTTTTTATATCTATTTATTTTTATATATGTGAACAAATTTTTATGTAACTGGTTGTATTATTCTTTATAATATATTTATATGTCTCTTCTGGAAATAGCAAATCCCATCGTCAAAAGCTGATCTATACCTTTTTCTGCCCTATCTCAAACAGTTTATTCTTCCCCTTTATGCCCGAAGCCTTCTTAACTTCTTCCCAGGAAAATGTAAACATGGCTGCAGTTAAAGTTTGACAATCTCAGTGACCGTGAAATGGTATTTAAAGCAGAAGGATGGACATGAGACAAAGAGAGAAGGGAAAATTCTATGTACTTGTTAAAACAACAAATAATCTATCCAAGCAATAAGGAGAGAACTTAGGGGAAAGATTTTGCGAAGAACAGTACGAAAAGATGACAACATTGGCAAAGAAATATAGGTGATAAGGAAGTGAGCTTAGAGTACATTCCCAGACTTCAGAGAACAAGGAAGGTCATGAGTAGGTAAACCAACATGCTCTTCTGTTGTGCTCTGGGGACCACAGTGGATCGCTGAGACCCTTTCAAAGCATCTGCAAAGTCAAAGCATTTTCTTAACAACATGCAGAAGTTATTTATTTTATTTTATTTTTTACAGTGCTTACTATTTAATGTGGACATGACTAAATATACATTTTTATCCAAAGTCTCAGTAGTTTGGTTTTATACCGAGTAAATTCACCAACAGGAAACCTGGATATAGTTCATTACCTTGATCTCTTTTTTTTCCCCTCACAATGTTTTTTTTTTATTATTCATTGAGCATTAAGTAATACTGGATTATGAAATAATCAACATATACAATTTCATATATAGCATTATCTTCTAAAGAAACTTGAAAATGCAATTTAGCAGACATAACCCACATAAACAAAAGGTCTTTGGATTCTTAATTCTAAGAGTGTAAAGACAAATTGAGACCAAAATATTGGAGAACTACTGAGAAATAATATATAAAATACATCTCCTTTTCATTCCTGATGCAATTAATCTCACCATGCTGTAGCAGAGCCTCACTTATGAACAAACCTGTTCTGTCACCTTGGAGCATAACCTCCCGATGACCATGGGATTTGAAGATTGACTGGAAGGTCTCTAATTGCTTCTGAATGTTAACTGTGGCTATTTTCACAATATCAGCTGCCGAACCTTGGACTGTTGTGTTGATAGCCTGACGCTCAGCCTATAAAAAACAATAACAAGCTCTCCGTCAGATACACAACATGGTTTCATACCTGCTTTTAGCACCCAGATCAGTGCTTACATCTGCAGCCAGACTGGAAATCTGGGCCAAGATGTGACCAGGAAATCAACAATTAAGCAGCATCTAAGAACAATAACTGGAATGATCAGGGCTCCAAAGTTTGGGCTGTCATCCTCATGATAAACAGAAGGTCAGATTACTTCTGTTTAGAAATATTCAACAGTCAGGAACCAAAAATTGTACCACACTTAGGATATACTTAGTAGCTCAAATTTATTTTATTTTATAAATATACTAGGGGCCCGGTGCACAAAAATTTGTGCACTAGGGAAGGGGGGGGTCGCTCAGCCAGGCCTGTGCCCTCTCGTAGTTTGGGACCCCCCTGGGGATATCCACCTGCTGGTGTGCCTGGCCAGCCTGGGTGAGGGGCCAATGTCTGTTTGCAGGCTGGCCAAGCTCCCCAGTGGAAACCCTCACCCCAGGGGTGTGGCAAGCCTGGGTGAAGGGCTGAGGGCAGTTTTCAGGCTGGCCACAGCTCCCACTGACCCTCCAGGCCATCTACCTGGGAAGTGATCGGGTGGCGCTGGCCACCCCATGGCCTCCCAGGAGGGGGCCTCGAGGGCCGGCCGGCTGGTCCCGCCCCCCGAGGCTTCTGCTTGGAAAGCCCATCAGGTGGCGCTGGCCACCCCATGGCCTCCCAGGAGGGGGCCTTGGGGGCCAGCCCCCCAAGGCTCTCGCCTGGGAAGCCGATCGGGTGGCGCTGGCCACCCCACATCCCATGGCCTCCCAGGAGGGGGCCTCAGCGGCAGGCCGGCTGGTCCTGCCACCCCCAGAGGCTTCCACCTGGGAAGCCGATGCTGGCTCAGGGCACCAGATGCCTTCCCAGGATGGAGGCTTCCAAGATGGCAGAGGCCGCAGTCCCGGAGAAGTCCGCACACCGGGGCTGCGGCCTCTGCCATCTTGGCTAGGCTAATTTGCATAAAGTCACTCTGATTGGCTGGTGGGCGTGGCTTAAGCATCCCGAAGAAATGGTTAATTTTAATATTTCGCTTGTATTAATTAGGATATCATCAATGTTACAATGTTACAACTGTTCCAAATTTCACTCTAAAGAATCTACACTTCAAAATAACTCATGTTAATCCTAAATAGACATAAGTAGCATGTCATTCTTTGTGATGTGAGTTGGAATGTTCCAAGTACATCCCCCATATCCGTGGCCTCTTGGCTGTATGTAGTTTGCCCCAGGCAGGTCTGCAGCCCTTGGGTGTGAAACAGAGCTTTTTATGGGCTGCTAGGACTAATCCTTAGGTGTTAGTGAAAATGCAGATCTCGTAGCTCCCTAGGTGTTAAGTTAGAACGTCCCTGAAATGATTGCTGCCATGAGTTTCTTGCAGGCAGCCATAGCTGCTAAAAGTGATCATCCTGGGGCAGTAGGGATGAGGTCTGGGTTCATATCAAAAATATAACCTATCCCTGAATCATTCCCTTTGTCGCAAAAGTTCTCAGAAAATGGAAAGAGGCTCCTCGCAGAAGGGATCTATGTAACTTAAGAGGAAATCAAGTCTCCTGGGTACACTTAACTCCTAACGCATTAAATACATGCTAAAGAGATAGACTTTTTTAAAAATTTAACTTTTCTTTTGCCAAATGTTGATGAATCCACCATAAACTCAATTGGTTGTCACTGTTTAAAAAGTGATTGAATTTCAGGGTCCTAGTGACCCCTCCCGTGGCTAAAACTCCAAGTGGTGTGCTGTGTTACTGTTGTTACTTGCTGCTTTTCTCTGTGAAGTTACACAGACCCGCTCATTGCCATGTAATTTAAAGTGTTTTTCACGTTAAAAGGATGGCTTTCACTTGTTTTGGCCAATGAACTGTGAATAATACTGACGTGCAGCACAAGTAAGAAGGTTTAAAAACTACCCACCATTGTCACTGAAAGGCCTGTCCCAGAGAGAGATTCTTCCTTTATTCTGGATTCCAGAGTGAAGAACATATGGAGAAGAATCACAGTCAACCCAGAGCCAAACTCTAATGTGAATTTAAAATAAAACTGCTTATTATATAAGCCACTGAAGTTTTGGGGTTGTATTCACTGATATATACAAGGAAAACTATGGCTAAAATATATACTTCACTCTCCTGGTGTTGTACTTCCTTGATTCTCTTCCAAAATAAGAAAACCTGGCAACCTTAGCTTTGTGTCCCACAACCCAAGTCCCTTTATGACCAGGGCTTTTCTTAGATATAAAAATACAGGTTTCTGATCATGGGAGATCAGGTCATTAGAACCAACCATCTGACTGATAACAACTGGAAAATTGGAAATGACTTTTTTTTTGCAGATAATAACTGTGTAGATAGAATATCTAAAAATATCTATAGATACATTACTAGAATATGTAATATTTGCAAGATTTCTAGACAAAAGAACAACAATAAAAACAATTATATGCCTTTATGTGAGCAGCCAATGTTAGAAAATGTAAAAAAGGAAGGAAGAGAATAATAAATAAATAAAAAGATGCCATTTGCAATAGCATTAAGACCTTTCAGACATCTAGCTGTAAATCTAATAAGAAACATACACAATCTCTTCCCCAAAACTACACAATGTTATTGAGAGAATTTAACAAGACTTAAAGACCTAAATAAATGAACAAATAGATTACATTCATGGGTTAAAAACTCAAATTTATAAATATGTCCATGTCCATATTAATCCCATCTTCATTTATGAATCAAGGCAGTCGCAAAAAAAAAAAAAAATCCCAAAAGGATTCTGTGTTTATGTGGAAATTTACAAGCTACTTTTACAATTTATATAGAAATGCAAAGAACCAAGAATAGGCAAATATTTGAGATTTGAGGAAGAAAAGAACAAGGTAAGAAAACTGTCATATATCAAGACACCTTACAAAGCAGCATATCTAAGGCAGTGTGGCACTGTCTAAAGGATGAGCAAATACTACAGACCAAAATAATGTGTACAGAAACAGAAGTGGCACCACAGAGCAGTGGGGGGAAGGCTGTCTTTTCAATAATTCGGGACAACTGTATATCCATGGGAGAGGTAGGGGACCCTGACCCCCAATCTCTAATAACATGAAAACCAATTTCTGGTTGATTGTAGATATAAATGTAAAAGGCAAAACAAAAACTTCTAGAGAATATTTTCTTGATGTTGGGGTAGAGAAAGCTTTCTTCAACAGATCAAGGAAATCACTACAATAATATAAAAGACTGATAAAATAGAAAGATCAGGACTAAAATAGAAGCTTAAATACTCAGATACATAGAATGCTTTTATGAATTCTGATGACTTCAGGAAGAGATTTTATTCATAATTTGAACAAATATCATTAATAAATCTTTGTACTGATGTTAATGACTAATGTTAATCTCTGAAGGCATTGGCAATCTGGTGTGATATGACAAATTAGCATACGGTATGTGAAACACAGAACAAATAGTAAATGTAAGAATTAAGTTTATTTATAACTTATTACCAAAGCTAATAAATAACTGGCCTACTGAAAATCTTTAAATAAAGTATTATAAACATAAGCTGACATTTACAGTAGCCTCTCAAAGACTGGCAGGTGCTATCACTTCAGAAATCCTTAATGAAACACAAGACCCAATTAATATACTAGTGATCCTTCTAAGGGACATTAGCAGCAGTTGTCTTTGTTGAAAAGTACATGTCAATCAGAGGGAAGGTAGGGGTGGGTAGGTGGGAAGAAATTAATCAAAAACTTATATGCATATATGCACAACCCATGAACACAGACAATAGTGTGGTGAAGGCCTGGGGAGGGGGCAGTATGGAGGGAGTCATTGAGGAGTAGAAGGGGGACATCGGTAATACTGTCAACAATAAAGATAAATTAAAAACAAAAGTATATGTCATTGAAATTTTAAGTTAAAAATCCAGAGAATTTCAACATACGTGAGCTTTATGATAAGGGTTGTTGTCTTTGATTCCTGGTAAATATCTACGCCTTCCCAAAATGGTCTGAACAAACCCATCTCTTTTACAATTCTTCACTGTCTCTTTCATGAAATGATTAATCCCTACAAAGAAAAAAAAAAAGAAATGAGTACAACTAAAGTCATTCTTAATTTCATTCAATAGTTTCAATACAGAGAAATATACCAAATATAGAGACTATGCTTATCTAACTTTATTCATATATGCAATCTCTGCTTTCTCACAGCTCTGCTCATCCTGAGTAATAAATACTAATGTCTCCCAATTGGAACTCCTCATCTGAGGATTTCTGTTGTGTGGCTGACAGGAGAAACATTTGAGGAGAGTGAGTGATAGGAACAGGAAACCCTGCGCTGCCGAGTACGGCTGTTGGTGACATGTGACCACTAGCATGAAAGTTCAGAAAGCAATCAGGTCCTTAGCCTTTTCTCCTTAGGAATTACTGTGATTTTGTTGAGTGAAGAGCAATTAAAAGGATGAGATTTAAGAAAGCTCTACAATTTCCCTTACCTGACTCTGTAGAAGGCCTTCTAATATTCAGAGATCGAAAGAACTATTTAAAAAAAACAATGAAAATAAACAAACAAAAAACAATAAGCCGGGCTGGGCATGGCTCAGTGGCTAAGCATCAACCTATGAACCAGGAGGTCACAGTTCAGTTCGGGTCAGGGCATACACCTGGGTTGCAGCTGGATCCCCAGTGTGGGGCATGCAAGAGGCAGCCGATCAATGATTCTCTCTCATCATTGATGTTTCTATTTCTCTCTCCCTCTCCCTTCCCCTCTGAAATCAATAAAAATATATTTTAAAATAAACAAAAACAACAACAATGAATTCTGAGATATAATCTACATATAGTAAACAGCACCCATTTCAGATGAATGATCTATAATATAAAAGCGTAATATGCTAATTAGACTGGACAGCTGAACAACCTTCTGGATGTCATTCCAGACATCCTTCTGGACGAAGCTATGGCAGCAGGGGTTGAGGCAGGGGCAGTTGGGGCAATCAGGCAAGCAGGAGAGCAGTTAGGAGCCAGTGGTCCTGGATTGCGAGAGGGATGTCCGACTGCCGGTGTAGGCCCTATACCATGTGCACTCAGGGCGGAGAGGGGTGGTCTCTTAGCCTGGATTGCAAGAGGGTGCAAGCCAGGCCAAGAGGTCCCACCAGTGCACAATCAGGGCCAGGAAGGGACACAGGAGGTTGGCCAGCCGGGGAGAGACTGCAGGAGGGCTCCAGGGTGTGTCTGATGTGTCTCACTCAGTCCCGATTGGCCAGACCCCAGCAGCAAGCTAACCTACTTGAGTAGGTTAGAGTGTCTGCCTCCTGGTGGTCAGTGCAGGTCAATGCGAGCAGTTGAGCGGCCTTAGCATATCATTAGCATATCATGCTTTGATTGGTTGAATGGCCGACCGGATGACCAGACACTTAGCATATTAGGCTTTTATTATATACGATATTATAGTTTTTATGTTCTTGAAATTCATAAAAGATTGAATGATCCTGTATGTTCTCATTTGTGTCTGTCTTCTTTTGCTAAGTAGTATTATATCACAGAGATATACCAAAATCTGTTTATTTATAATCATGTTGATAGACATTTGGACTGTTCCCAATCTTGGGCTGTTATGAATAAAACTACTATAACATTCATGTTCAAATCTGTGGACAAAAGGGGCCACATGCTGACCTGACAAGCTCAGGGAAGGCCTGCATGGCAGTCTTGCAAACTCAGAGACCTAAAGGAACCACAAAGGATGGTCTGAAAGTAACTTTAACTAAAAGCAGTTATGGTGAGTAGTTATGTCCTAGGCTGGTATCTTCACTAATAAGGTCAAACTTTATCTTAAATGAGCCTATCTGTCTTTTTCCATCTATGATAACAAATCCTGGAAATATCTGGGTAACTTGTAACTTCCCTTTTTCCAGATCCCTTGGGACACAACCAAATGTGTCTGGGCACCAGGACAGATACCACAAATTCCTTCATTATATTGTTATCAGGTTAATTACTGACTGTTAATTATCCTGCACCCACCTAAGTATGTACCTATTGTTTTACTTTTTATTCAATCTCAGAGGTCCCCTCCACCCCGCCTTTGCTTTCTCCCACCTCTCTAATCTATCACCAATGGATTTCATGTAACCCACCTACATCACCTCCTTTGATTGCAATGAATAAAATTAGATGAAAAACCACCATTCTCTGGAGCATTATCATAATCCATTGAGATATTGCTTCCTGATAGGCAGTTTGGCTCAAATAAACTAACAAAAATTCTTTACTGGTTTGAATGTTTTTGCATTAACAAGTCTTTGGACATACGTCTTCACTTTTCTTGGGCAAATACCCAATAGTGGAATTGCAGGATCAATGGCTTAGTTTATGTTTAACTTTGTATTAAAGAGCCATACTAATTTCCAAAGTGGTTATACCATTTCACAACTCTAACAGCAATGTTAAACAGAAACAATGTTTCTAATTTTAGTTATTTTTCTTGTGTTTTTTTAAAAATACATTTTTATTGATTTCAGAGAGGAAGGGAGAGGGAGAGATAGAAACATCAATAATGAGAGAGAAACATTGATCGGCTGTCTCCTGCACGCCCACCCACTGGGAAGAGAGCCTGCAACTGGGGCATGTTCTCAACCAATTGAACCTAGGATAAGGTGACCAGGGATCCCGCTTTCGGCCGGATAGTCCCGATTTTTAATAATTTTTCCTGCGTCCTGCGGTGTTTTAAAAAAGTCCCGATTTTTGGAAAGAGACATATGTACTACACTTTGTAATATTTTAAGTAATAATAATAAAAAAAGAACCCCCCTGGTCAATGGTGTCCCGCTTTACCAATGTTAAAATCTGGTCACCTTAACCTAGGACCCTTCAGTCCCCAGTCCTATGCTCAATTCACTGAGCCAAACCAGCCAGGGCTCTTATTGTTTTTGTAATAGCATCTCTTTGTGGTTTTAATTTTCTTTTCCCTGATGACTAACAAAAGATAACATTGAATGTGGTCATTCATCTATCTTCTTCTGTGAAGTGTCTGTTAAAATCTTTGACCTTTATTAGATTGCCTTCTTAGCATCTAATGTAATAAAAGAGTAATATGGAAATTAACTATCACTCTGAGACACCTAAGCCATGCCCACCAGCCAAGCCACACCCACCAGCTAATCAGAGTGGCTGAATGCAAATTAACCCAGCCAAGATGGCAGCTGGCAGCCATGGAGCTAGAGAAAACAGGAGTCTTCTGTTGCACCAGGAGTAAACTATCTGCCTAGGCCAGCTGGGTCTCTGCTCAAGGAAAAAATGTTTCAATTATAGAAGTCACGGAGCTGAAGCAAACAGGAGGCTTCCTGCCTGACGAGGCCTCTGCTCAAAGTAACAAAGTTTCAATTATAGAAGAAGAAAAGAAACATGATTCCAGCCAGCCTCGCTGAGACATTGGGTCAATGGGAGCTGTGGGCAGCCTAAAAACAGCCCTCAGCCCTTCACTCAGGCTGGACAGGCACCCCAGTAGGAAATCGAATCCTGAACGGGCTGTGGGCAGCCTGAAAACGGCCCTCAGACCCTCACCCAGGCTGGCCACACCCCCATGGGGTGAGGGTCCCCACTGGGGGGCTTGGCTAGCCTGCAAACAGCCATCAGCCCCTCACCCAGGCTGACCAGGCATGCCAGCAGGTGGACATCCCCTAAGGGGTTCCAGACTGTGAGAGGGCACATGCCGGACTGAGGGACCCCCCGAGTGCACAAATTTTTGTGCACCAGGCCCCTAGTCTATACATATAAAAGCCCAGCGACTATTATGGCAGAACAACCAGAACGACCAGACTGACTGGTGGCACTGTAGGAGCTAACCAGCCTGATCCTGGCCAAGATCGGCTTCCCCGACCACCCGTGGGCCTGGCCCAGAATTTGCCCCCAACACCCTGATTGGGGGCGGGGCTGGCTGCCAACTGTCCACAGCCATCGGCCCCCAATACCCTTATATCGCTGCCTGGCTCCCTGGTGCATGTACATTTAGTGCAAGCACAAGAAAATAATTATCAATCTCTTCTGTCCCTGACCAGAGTCTCCAGAGGGCCCTGCTAATACTGCAGCCAAGGTGTGGAATTCTCCCTCCACAGCCCGCAGCCCCAGAAGACCTTCCAAGTTGGCCAAAAAGGCAACCTACACAGTAAGAGGATGGTGACCCTTTGCTGAAGAATGTAGACAGGTTGGGTGGGGATTTTGTGAAATTGCAGTGCCTTGCAGATTAGGTGAATTTTCAATCTCTCTTTAAATGGGGCAGCAAAGACCTGCAGGCTGCCAGGAGCTACAGCACAGGGTAGGCACATTAAAAAACAGAAAACCTTTTAAACAAACAGACATGAAGAACATATTGGGAAACTGAGGGTAGAGCCCCAGGAAGAATGCAAAAAATCATTGAAAGGCCATCATCCATCTTGATACACATTTGAAAACAACATATAAACAACTTCATCTCATGGCACGTGAAATGCAAAACAGTTCTGTTGTGGGTTTTCTTTTGGCCATCATTAAAGTATAATTAGATCCAGCTGGAGGAAAGCTGTAGCTTGCAGCATTAGAACCCCCAGGCGGCCCTGCCCCCAGTCACCTCCCATCAGATTGGGATAGACAGACCCTATCATGCACGAATTTGTGCACTGGGCCTCTAGTTGCATTATAAGAGTTCTTTATATATTCTGGATGCAAGTCCTTTTTCAGATAATAGGAGCTGTAAATATTTTCTCTCAGTCTATGGTTTGCCTTTACATTTCCTTAATGGTGTCTTTTATCAGTGCTTATCTTTTTTTTAAATATATTTTTATTGATATCAAATAACGGAAAGGGAGAGAGAGAGAGAGAAACATCAATGATGAGAGAGAATGATTGATTGGCTGCCTTCTGCACACCCCACACTGGGGATCAAGCCTGCAACCCAGGCATGTGCCCCAACTTGGAATCAAACCATGACCCCTTGGTTCATAGGTCATGCTCACCCACTGAGCTACACCAGCTGGGTTATCAGTATTTATCTTTTATGAACTCAGTGTTATTATCACCTAAGACATCTTTGCCTATCTCAATGTCACAAAGCTTTTCTCCCCTGTTACTTCTGGAAGATTTATAGTTTTAGCCTTTACTTTTAAGTCTATGCTCCATTTCAAGTTAATTTTTTAATATAATGTGAAAAAAAAGTCAAAGTTCACTTTTTCCCCCATACTGGTATCCAGTTGTTCTAACACCAATGGTTGACGAGATCATTTTTCCTCCAATGAATTATCATGGTAACTTAGTTGAAAATCAACTTGCCACATATGTAACAGGTCTATTTCTGGGCTCTTTATTGTGATACATTGTTCTCTATGTCTACTCGTGCTTACCTTAATTATTGTAGTTTTATAATAAATTTTGAAATCACTCAACATTGTACTTATCCAAAAAATGTTATTCCAGTCCCTTTGAATTTTCATATAAATTTAGAGTCAGCTTATCTAATTCTGTACGAGAGTCTAATAAAATTTTCATTGGCATTGCACTGAATTGTCATCATAACAATATTCTGCTTTCTAATAAACTCACATGGTAAACCTCCCATTTATTTAAGTATTATTCAGTTTCTCTCAGGATTGCTTTGAAGTTTTCAATAAAATATTGAAATTATTAAATTTAGCCTAAGTATTTCATGTGTTCTGATGTTATTATAAACTAGTGACCCGGTACACAGACTCATGCACATTGAAAGGAAATTAATTAGAAGAAATATTTTAATATCACTATTTGCCCTTTCACTATAAGTGTCAACCAAAATCACAATCAGCAATGGCAGATCGAAACACACGCATGTGATTAGTACCAGTGAGAACTTTATATACATAGATAAACTTGCTTAATTAGACCTGCTTTCTGATTTAGCTAAACTTTTTTCAGCCCAGTGAAGTACCCCAACTTCTCTTTCATGTAATTTTCAGTGACACAGCAGTAAATATCAACATGAAATAGATTATTATTGTACATCACATGGGGAGAACAAAGGGTAAAATATTTAACTACAGTAGTATTTGACTGTATTCTGCACAGTGAGAAAACCTGAAGTCATTTTCAAGTTCCACCATTTCTTATTTCTTTTCAATCAGATCAAATTTCTAAATTTTCAATCTCCATTTTCTGGCTAATGAAAAGAAAATAGGATTCTACCAAGTCTACTACCTACCTACTCCAGGACTTCTGTGAAAATCAAATGAGATGAGGCATGTGAAAACGCTTCACAGACATTTGGTTAAATTGTAAAATGTTTGCACCTGGCTATAAAGCAAGCTGAGTTCCTGGGCTAAAGAAACTCCAAAGAAGCTAGCAGCTAGGAAGAGGAAGCCAGGCATTGCTACGTGACACCATGACCCGAGCACCCATAGTGACCATTTTGAGCTGGGCTGGGCTGTGGGCTGCATTTTGCGTCATGGGTCTTGACAGCATTGATGTCATTCTTGACAGATTTGGTGGGGTGTTGCTCAGGAGTGATTGGCGGGGCCTGTATCTCACTTGAAGGAAATCTAGTGTTGGTTTGTCAGTGCCAGGTCCCTGGTGCCAGACAGTGTGTGTCATGGCAGCTCCTGCATTGAGTGTCTGCCCCATGCTGGTCAGTGTGCATCAGAGCTATTGGTCAGACACTTAGCCATTTATATAGTTTTATTTTTTACTAGAGGCCCAATGCACAAAAATTTCTGCACTCAGGGGGTCCCGCAGCCTGGACTGCGCCCTCTTGCAGTCTGGGACCCTCAGGGGGATGTCCAACTGCTGGCTTAGGCCCACTCTCCAGGGAATCGGGCCTAAGCTGGCAGTCAGAAATCCCTCTGGTAGTCTGGGAGCCCTTGGGGGATGTCCACTTGCCAGTGGGAGCAGGCCTAAGCTGCAGTCGGACATCCTTAGCACTGCTGAGGAGGCAGGAGAGGCTCCTGCCATTGCCACTGTACTGGCAGCTGTTAGCCTGGCTTGTGACTGAGCAGAGCTCCCTCTGTGGGAGTGCACTGACTACCAAGGGCATCTCTTGCATTGAGCGTCTGCCCCCTGGTGGTCAGTGTGTTTCATAGTGACCAGTCATTCTCCTATTAGGGTCAATTTGCATATTACCCTTTTATTATATAGGACTAGGGGCCCGGTGTATGAAATTCGTGCACTGGGAAGGGGTTCCTCAGCCCAGCCTGTCCCCTCTCACATATTGGGAGCCCTCAGGGGTGTCCTACTGACAGCTTAGGCCCGCTAACTGCTCCTCTTGGGGAGCGGGCCTAAGCCAAAGTCTGGCCTCCCTTTGTGGGAGGCAACCAGGCTAATCAGGGGAAGGCACCAGCCCCATCACCCTGCTGCTGCAGCCACTGCCAGTCATCGCAGCCACCAAGGTGTTTTCATCAACACGAACTCCAGCCCCTTCACCATGAAGAATTGACAACTTTCTTTAGGCATTTTCAAGATGTGTTTTTCACAGGATATGACATTTCTTTCTTTCTTTATCCTCACCTGAGAATATGTTTCCATTGTTTTTTTAGAGAATGTGGAAGAGAAGGGAAAAACAGAGAGAAGCATCAAAGTGAAAGGAACACTTTGATTGGTTGCCTCCTGCATTAGCCCTGACCTGAGTCCCAGCCAGGGAGGAGCCTGCAACCTAGGTACATACCCTTGGCCAGAAGTGAACCCAGACACTGCATTCGGCAGGCTGAGGCATTAAGCACTGAGCCAAACCGGCTAGGGCAGGATATGACATTTCTTAGCCCTTCAGCAGTGGACCTTCATTTTTTTCTCCAGGAATGTGGTGGAAAAACCTTAGATCACCTTTTTGGATTCTTATTACCAAGTTACTAAGAATATTACCAGTGGCATCAGGGAGCTTAGCCAATGAGCAGTAAGAGATGTGTCCTCTGTAGTTCACTCTGATCACCAGCTCCACCTCTGCCCCTCCAATCCCAGCTCCACCCCTGCTCAGGCCTGTAACCTTTGGCCAAGGATGCAGGCCTGGGCAGAGGACCCCCAAGCCCCTCCAATCGCCAGCTTCACAGAGCCCAGGCCTCTGCAATCACTGGCTCTGATCCTACCCCCTGACATCACCGGCTCTGCCCTTGTCCCACTGGCAGTCTCTAGCCAAGGCTGCAGTCCTGGGCAGGGGATTCCTAGGCCTCTCCAATTGCAGACTACACCCCTGTCCCACTACAGCCTCTAGCCAAGACTACAGGCCTGGGCAAGGACCTCCAGACCCCTGCTTTGATGGCTCTACCAGTGTCCAGACCCTGTGATCACAGGCTCCGCCCCTACCCAGGCCTAAGGCCTCTGGCCCAGGCCTTATGCCTTGGTAGGGCATCCTCATACCTCTCTGATCACCGGCTCTGCTGCTGCCCATGCCTGAGGCCTCTTTTGAAGGCCTCTGGCCTGGACAGGGGACCTCCAGCTCCCTCTGAATGCCTTTTCCACCCCTTGGGGCCCCCGCCTCCCCCGCCACCTGCCTGGCTAACAGGCCTGACCACTTCAGTGGTGGGGCTGAGCCAGACTGGGTGCTGCCATCTTGTGGCTATGGGTGAGGCCATCTTTGTGACAGAGTGACGCCTAATTTCATATTACTCTTTTATTAGATAGAATAGAGGCCTGGTGCATGGGTGGAGGCCAGCTGGTATGCCCTGAAGGATGTCTCAGATCAGGGTAGGGTTCCTGCTGGGGTTCCTGGCCAGCCTGGGTGAGGGTCTGAGGCCTGTTTTCAGGCTGGCCATACCCCCTTCAGGGTGGAGGTCCCCACTGGGGTGCCTGGCCAGCCTGGGTGAGGGGCTGAGAGCTGTTTTCAGGCTGGCCATGCCCCCGACAACTCAAGCTTCCAACCTTTCCTTTTTTTCTTTTTTTTCCTGGGATTTATTTATCTTCTATAATTCAAATTTTATAGCCTTAAGCAGAGCCCAGGTCCTGGAAGGGCAGGCAGAAAACTTGGCTTTCTCCATTGCCAGGGGAAACCCAAACTTCCTCCTTACTCCAGCTCCATGACTGCTGCCATCTCAGTTGGGTTAATTTGCATACTCGCTCCTGATTGGCTGGTGGGTTTGGCTTGAGCATAGCAGAGGGATGGTCAATTTGCATGTTTCTCTTTTATTATATAGGATTCATATGCTAATTATTTATTAGTAGTAGAAATATAACTGATTTTTAGAACTTGACTTTGTATGGTGGGAACTTGCTAAATTTAGTTATTTCTTTTAGTAGTTGTTTTTGTAAAATTCATATGACTTTTGATGTACAAGATCATGTCAAGTGTAAATAAAGTTTTCTTTTGGAGGACTGGGGACAAAGTTGATTACAAAGAAGCATAAAAGAACTTTCTGGGGTGACGGTTCTACATCTTGGTTGTGGTATAGATTATATGACTGTGTACGTTTGTCAATATTCATAGAACCTTACACCTAAAAAGGTGAATTTTATTCTATCTATATTATACCTCAATAAACTGCCAAAAGAAAAGATAATTTAAAATAGTGGTACTCAAACTGCTCTATAATAACAATTGTTCTTTCACAGGTTGTGGTACATTTACCAATGGCTTACTCTTTCATGTTAAAGCCATCTAAACCTAAAGCACAGGATAAGTCCAAGATTTTATGAGATATTCACAATGACATGATAGCATATACATTTGCTATATTCTGCTATTCCATTTCCATCCCTATTTTTATGAAAAAAGCACATCTTAGTAAATAATTATAAGATTAATGTTATTTCATTAACATGTCTGATAAAAATTTCCAATTAATGTGTTAATAAAAAATTCTGTAATAAAAAATTTTAAAGTTAATATAATATGAAAAGACAGTTGAAAAGAATAGCACCTAGAAGATAACACTTGAGGCTTCTTTACCGGTGTATCTGGATTTGAAGGAGTCAATGAAGCAAGCAGCATCATTTTCTTTAATGCCCATCTGCTCTCCCAAAGACTTAGCTCCCATTCCGTAAATGATTCCATAGCAAATCTGAAAGTAAGTAAATGAAAGGTCATAACTACATAAAATGCAAAATATAAAAAGTTCATTAAGATTGAAATTTGATAAGTGTTTTATTTCATAGTGAGTCAGAGAAATGATTAGATCTGTTTTGGTGTGTTAGATCCACAAAAGCTGAACATCTTTTCTGCCTTTTAACAGTACTGCTTTTTCGGAAAGAAACAAAGGGTGGGATTGAACATGAATGTTGTGTGTTTTAAGAAAGTAATCCTAGTGTCTTATTTATTGTTATTGATTTGAGAGAGAGAGAGAGATTGATTAGTTGCCTCCTGTACGATCCCCAATTGGGGATCAAACCTGCAACCTGAGCATGTGCCCTGGTAGGGAATAGAACCCGCCACCTTCTGGTGTACAAGATGATGCTCCAACCAACTGAGTTACATTGGTCAGCGCTAATCCTATGATTTAAAAGGGAAGATTTATTTCTGATTCTTTGTCATTTATCCAGTCTTTACAGCAGCTTTCTACTCCTCATAACTCCTCAAAACCTCATGAACTTCTGCTTAAAGAAGTGCCTAGGGGTAGGAAAGAAACGCGTACAAACACTCTTATCCTCACCTTTAGATAGCACTAAAAGAGCTTGCTAATAGGAAGACTTATTGGAAATAAATATCTTTTCACCTCACAGCCACCTGAAATCCCACAACTGCAGAATTCATCTGAGTTAAACAAAAAGTAATGAAATGTTGGGCATAATGAAGGAAAATGATCTAAATAGGTCAATAAATAAATTGATTTAATAGTAAGCATTGCATGCGTCCAATCCTAGTCCCAGCATTTACAAGATATATTATCTTGCACAAGCTACAGAAACCTTCAGCATCTTGATTTCTTCATTCATAAGATGAAGATAGTAGTAATACCTATATCATGGGATTGTTAGGATTAAATCAGTTATAAGTGTTTAGAAAACTGCATGCCATAAAGCAAGTTCTATATTTGTTAAATAAACATGTATATAGAACTTGCTTTAAAAGGTAACTTGCAAAAAATTTAAAAAGGTAACGCAAAAAAATGAGTATTAGAATGCCAGTTCATTAGAATGAACACAAAACACTGGGGGGTAGGGGAGGTCGGGGAAGGTCAAGGGGAAAACAAAAAAGAGACATATGTACTACTCTTTGTAATATTTTAAGCAATAAAACAAAATTTAAAAAAAAGAATGCCAGCCTGGCCAGTGTGGTTCAGTGGTTAAGCATCAACATATGAACCAGGAGGTCACAGTTGGATTCCGGTCAGGGCACATGCCAGGGTTGCAGGGTTGGTCCTCAGCGGGGGTGTGGGCAAGAGACAGCCTATCAATGATTTTCTCTCATCATCAATGTTTATATCTCTCTTCCCTTCTTCCTTCCTCTCTTAGAAAACAATAAATAAATATTATTAAAAAAAGACTTCCAAAATACTTTTAATGTGATAAGACAGCTAATAGTATTTTGCTTTTTCCTTTTTTTTGAATACATTGAGACAAATTTTTTCCTTTTTTGCTTTCCTTTTAGATCTTTCTATACTTTATTTTTTTGTGATGCCGATTTTTTTTAAAACTCATATATTACTTAGTGCTAACTAAGATCTCAGAGATCTGACAAAACAAAACAAAACAAAAAACCCTCAAGAATTAGATGGTTCAGTGCATAGTAATTTAGGAAAATTGGTATAGCATAAACACCTATTTTACCTGGAGTTTGATTCTTGCTAAATGCAGGACCCCAAAGGAGATTAAGCTGGCTTTTAACTCATTGGAGAAAGTGTTGGTGCTAAACAGACAGTGGTGAGAGGAAGTGCTTCATGACCAATGAGCCAGTCAAGAATTACAGCTGTGAGTGGCCAGAGTGGGACTAACCTAAACAAAACAGATCCACAAGGAACACACTCGGGGCAGATGCAGTGAGCATAAAAGCCCCACTGAAACAACTCTTGCCCCATAAGGGTGTCTCCAGCACAGAAGTTCTCCCACTGTAGACACAGCTGACTCTCATAACCAAGTGGCTTAGAGGTTAATCCCTTGCAGTGATCACCTAACTCAGAAAGGAAAGCAGCCAAAATGCGGAGACAAAGAAACAGATCACAAATGACAGAAATGGAGAAAAGAAAACGACAAGATATAGAGTTCAAAACCACGGTTATTAAGTTTTTCAAGAAATTTCTAGAGACTGCCGATAAATTTAGTGAAATCCTCAATGAATCTAATGAGACCCTCAAGTATATGATAAAGGACCAACTAGAAATTAAGCATACACTGACTGAAATGAAGAATATTATACAGACATCCAACAGCAGACGAGAAGATCGCAAGAAGCAAGTCAAAGATATGAAATATGAAGAAGCAAAACCCACCCAGCGGGACAAGCAAAAAGAAAAAAGAAAAGAAGAAAAAAGATAAAGGATCAAAAAGTATGAAGATAGTGTAAGGAGTCTCTGGGACAACTTCAAGCGCACAAACATCAGAATTATAGGGGTGCCAGAAGAAGAGAAAGAGCAAGATATTGAAAACCTATTTGAAGAAATAATGACAGAAAACTTCCCTCACCTGGTGAAAGAAATAGACTTCCAAGTCCAGGAAGC